>PITA01026679.1:0-22232 GCA_004023965.1 Spilogale gracilis
ATGCATCATCAGGTTCAGGGCTCTTCCCCATCATGATCATGCTTCTGTGAGCAGCCTCCTGCATTTTTATCTGGCTGGGGATGGAGACCGAGGCAACTCTGCTCTGGACCTCAGGCTGGAGGTCATTGTAGGTTTGTGAGTTTGCATGCTTTTGGTGTCCCCATCACCAACTACCATCAGCCAAAACCCAAAGTCCTGTAACACAGGCTGCTGCTAAGCCAGACGGTCCTGTCTTGTGCATGTACAACTCATTTATTGGAAGGAAGTTCTGAACCTTTCCATTGATCTGAGCCACTCGATGTTTTGGGACCCTTGGTATGCAGTGGCTCCATGCTAGCCTTTCCTCCCAGCTACGTCTCCTTCACAAGCGATACACAAACCACAGGCCACTTATTGACTGTTTACTCTATGCTAACCACATAGATCTTCTCATTTAATCCACATAACCACCCAATAAGACAGAAAACTGAGGTTCAGAGAAGTTACATGACTTCTTCAAGATCATATGGTCAAGTAACAAAGCCAAGGTTTGAATGTCCTTCCATCCCACATCAAGCCTGCTTTCATCCACTCTTATGAAGGAGCTCTCTATATTTTCACATAAGACACTGATTAAAGCAAACATTTAATAGGACATGGCTGAGAACTGAGCCCTGTGGCATACCACTAGACATGGCTCTGGTCCACCTGGCTATACTATGTGGGCACGGCTCTTTATTTTCAAGCCATCTCATTGAGTTCTTCCTCTCTACCCCTAAAAGACCACTCATGTTTTTCATCCTTAGACACATGGGAAACCCTGTCCTGCTGCAGGGAAGCTCTGATTCCTTTGCCCTTCTAATAATCTGTGTGCTACGAAGGTGGGATGCACATTCCAAGGCACCCCGGGCAGCTCCCGGAGGCAGGAGAGGGGGGGCGAGTGAGTGAGTCTGTATCTCTAGACCCTGGATCCTAGCAGTCGGCACGTGGTGGGGTTAGGGGTGCAGCAACCAACAGCGGGCTGCAGCTCCATCCCAGCATGTGTGCCCGGCAGATCCGGAGGCAATCCCAAGGGTGAAGGTGTTCTGTCCCCAGCAGCAGTTCCTCAGGGAGCTCTGGGCACCAAGGAGTCGGCCCAGCATTTCTGCCCAGTCTGCCTTCTGTTAATTACGTGAGGGCACATCCTGAGAACAGATTTATCTGCATTAGTAGCAAAGGAATCAATGACATCAGAGCCGATGGGGATGTGAGCAAGACAAGATTCCAAAGCAGGCCTGCTCCCAGCAGTGGTGAGGGCTCCCATGCGGGGTTGGATCTAGGACACTTGCTTAGGGCAGTGGCAGAGTGGGGAGCCTGGAGGCCTGGGTTTGAATCCATTCCCTAACTCCTATTAGCTAGGTGTTCTGTGGGCTGCTCCACTTACCCTCCTTGAGGTTTCGTAGTCTTCAAAAAGGAACTAAAGGAAAAATTGATGATTTTGTATCGACTTAAGTATTGTTCAAAGCCAAGTCCAGAAAAGGCACATTTCACCATGAAGAATAGGGAAAGCTTTCTAGCAAGTAAGTTCAAGAGACTCAAAAAGGTCTTTTCTTTTTAATGCATCTCCTCATTTGTGTTTTTGATGCTTGAAATTCTCTGATGTCTTCTAACTCCCGAGTCTCCACCCTTGTTCAATGCGTGGGGTTATTTAAATAGTCAACCCAGTTAGTTATTTCTTGGAGAAACTGATTTTACCAAGCAGATGGAAGAGGAGATGGGAAGAGAGGAGAGCCAAATGTCTGAGGTGACACTTTGAGTGCCCGAAGACACACAGGTACTGACAAAAAGGCAACCAGTGGACAAATGGGAATCCAGAAACTCCCGGAGAAGTACAGAAGCAGGACAGACCGGGGACCAGGCCCCATCCTGCTGGGAGCTGGCTGGAAGGGTCTGGGGCAAGGGACTTGATAGGGCCTTGTCCTAGGACAACCCAGAAGCTGCCCTTCCATTTGTGGATGCTGCCTGTAAGCAACGATGACAACGGTGACACCTTTGCAGGAAGGAGCTCTGGGAAGCTGGTGATTAGCAGGAACAAAAGCAGCAAGCACGACACAGTGATGGGACTGTTTTGAAAGAGAAGGTGATTTTCCGACTTGTGATGCTCATCTTCGACAAAGAGGAACTTCGTGTCTGTGAGGTAAATGTTTCCCTCGTCGCTGGGAGAAGACAGGCATGCTCATCAGAGCTACAGCTCGTCGCCAGCTTTGCATTGGTGGAGCATCTGGTGACTTTGGAGACATAAGAGTAAACGGACCTTTGAGAGCAAGATTGGCAAAGAGGACGCTTTGTTTTTCTTTTCCTCCTCTCCAGCCCTGAGGAACTCAAATGCCCCCACACGCTGCCATTGGCCACATGTGACCAAGGAACTGAAGTGAGTGCATTTTTGTCTTCGGTCCCAGGGAAGCAGGCTGAAAATGGTGTTCTTTGGTGATTATTGCTTTGGGCTCTGTTCAGACAGCAGCACAAAGAAGGCTTCTCTTCGGTAGGACACAAACCCCTCTGCCCTAAAGCTTGCTTAAAATAGCTATACCAGGACATTGTTCAGAGATTTGAGGTACCTTCGGTCATCACAATAATTCTCTGTTGCAGATTCTGAAGTTTTTCCCTACTGCAATATCTTTTCAAATAAACCAGACTGCTCATAAATAATCAAGTCAACTAAACAGATCTAAGTAGAAAAGGAAAATTCAAGACATTTTTATTTCCGGTATTTCCAATGTTTTGACTTTGTTATTCAAATGAAATGTTTTCATCCTCCCTTATGGTTTGTCACTAGGAAATGATCCCAATAATTTAAAAAAAAAAAAAAGGAGAAACAGAAAGCAGGCTTTCCAATTTGGTGAAAGATTTGGGGGCACGGACATCTCGGGGAATGGAGACATGATGGTTCCTCCCTCCTGGGGGGGGTCCAGCAAAGGCTCACAGTGACACACACGTTCTCAGCACAGTTTCCTGAGATCGTTGAGGACAAAGAATGATTAATATTTAAGGACACGCACTCACAATTATTTCTCCCAGAACTTTCTAAAGGGATTGAATTTCAGTTTTTATTATTTTTTAAAAGTTTATTTATTTAAGTAATCTCTCCACCCAACATAGAGCTCGAACTCATGACCCTGAGATAAAGAGTCATATGTTCTAAGAACTGAGCCAGCCAGGTGCTCCTAAAAGGATTTGATTTTTGAAGCAAGGATCTATGATTTGTTCAAATACCACTTTCTCCCCTAAAACAGTGATTTGAAACTTTGAAATTTTTATATGTATGTGCCGGAGTCCCTGTTCGAATCACTCTTATAGAGAAGACTAGTCTGTATTCAGACAGATGCTAAGCTGTGCTGGGAAGCAGGGGAGCGGCCTGGACCCAGCATCTGGCCCAAGGCTGTTCCACCCCAGCCTGAACACACAGGCTCAATCTAGAAACTTCCATTCTAGAAACTTCCATCTGTTAACCCAGTGCTGCCTCCAGAAGTTAAAGCAAACATCTGTCTCATGAAGGAAGCATTCTTTTTCTCTCTCCTTTTGAAATCTCCATAGTGTTTCTATGGGCTTTTGTATTGATCTGTCAACAAGCTTTTACCACAGGAGGGGTTGGGCAAGGCCCCAAGTGAGGCTCAGTGAGACCAGACTGGTGGTCAGGCTGAGAAAGCATAACTTGGCCACAGGCAGGAAACGGCCGGATCCAGATGTCAGGACAGCTGGAGCTATCCAAGGACAGAGGAGGAGAAGGCTTCCAGCCTGGAACACCAGGGAAGGCTCACAGGAGGGGAACTCATGACAGCACTGACTGAATGCGTTCTCCAGGGCAGGGGCTGTGCCGAGCGCGTTCACCTGTTTGGACCTCACTACCACCCTCCGAGGTCAGTATCGTCCACAGGCAGATGAGGAGAGTGCAGTCGGGAGCAGCCGTACAACTTCTCAGAGCCGCTCAGTAGCAGAGCCAATATTCAAACTCAGCTAGCCTAACCCCGAGCCTGTTAGTTATCACACTGGTCATGGAATAGGGGATAGGAGGGAGAGTGAAGAGCTTTCCCATCCACGAAGAGGATAAACAGCATTTTTGAAGGGCATCCATTCAGAGCCTTTGACTGTGTGGCTGACCGACCCTCCAAGTATGCACAAACCCAGTGTGAGCCCACAGAGTCTCCTGGAAGCCAGAGGCCCATCGCTGGGGTCCATGTGGCTTAAACTGAGCCAGCAATTTATTTTGCAAAGGGTCATCTTCCAGAAGACCCAGCGAGCCCACTTCAATAGCCCAGCCCTCAAGCTGGGCTTGTAGGCCCTTGGCTGAGGCAGAGCCAGGGCAAATCAGGCAGAGACGGACTCTGGTGGTGTCCGGTCAAGCAGGCCTTCTGGACAGGAGCCCCAGCCCATTAACTGGGCCTGCCTTTTCTTGAGTACCCAACCATAAAGAGCCAGATGAAGACCCTGCTGTTCTCAGCCCCAGGGAGTCTGGAAAGTCCATGAGATGATCCGATGATGAACCCCCAAGACAAAAGGGAGCAATGGGGGAGAGGTCCATTGTGCTTCAAATTCTTCTTGATCCTAACAGCATCTGTCTTTATCCCATTGGGCCCAAGGTCCCAGGGAGCTTCACTTTACTCCATGCTTAGACCTGGTCTCCCCTCCACCCCAATCTTCTTTGAACACCTTGCCCCAAGAGGTTTATTAGCACAGATGAGAAAAAGAAGCTGTTCATAGATACCAAAGTTTTAATAGTAGATATCTGCCCTAAGAGTGTTCTTTTTTTTTTCTTTTAAATTAGCGGCAATGACTTAACCTAAGGGAATAAGTCCCCAGTGATGGGACACTGGCATTGACAGTAGGTCATTTAGGAGGGAGAAATTTGAGTAGGAAGAGAACTTCTGATGGCCCTGAGTCATATCAAACGTTCTTGGGGCTTTAACCATGTTAAAATGGTTGGAGGCAATAAATATCTGTTGGGATGCTTTGAGACATTTCTCCCTTTTCTTGAATCCCCAAAGCAGGGTCCAAGGGCTACATAAATTTATAGTGACAGGGACTCAATCTCTTTGGAAATTATTGTTCATCATTCATAAGCAGAGTTACTAAGGAGTGGGACCAAGAAAAAATCAAATGTGTATCTGAAAGAAATTATATACATTAGTAACTGAAGAGAAATGGTGGATAAGGTCCCAGTGGGATGTGAGCCCTGAAGGGCTGTCATCGCAGTTTATGGTCATTGCATAATATGTAGTGGGAGGGAGAATTTTTCTTGGGAAGGAGAAGTTTTCAGTGTTACATATACAGGACAACATTGACATAAATTTTGGAAATAAAGTTCCTCATGATTCAACTCAATCAACTCATTGAGAATTTAAGAAACCTAAAAATGTAAGTCCATTTGCACGAAATAGGTACATTCCCACTTCCTTACCCTTGTGCCAGGAGCTTGCAAAAGATGCTGCTCCATTTAGTAGATGAAGAAACTGAGGCAGGGAGAAATTAAGTGAGTTTTCCCCAGTCTACTAGCAAGCTATGGACAGGGCTAGAAGTAGAACTCAAGGCCCAGATCCCTTTATGGCTGCCTGTGTGGGGATGCCATTGATGGAGCTAATGCCTTCACTGGTAAGACACAGCCTACTCCCTGCATACCATGAGCACAGCATGAATCCTGACCTTCCACTGAAACTGAGGGAGAGGGCATCTGATTCGTACTACATCCCAAGTGCCCAGGACAATGACTGGTACACGGAATCCAATAAATGTCTGATGTGTACAAGGGAAATTATGGCAGTTTGGAGAAATTTTTACAGTAAAATTTAATTTGCTGCACCTGAATCTTCATTTTGTTACATTTTAGAAATCACATAACCTTTTGAGTCTCATTTTCCACCTCTCTAAAATGAGAATAAAAACTACTTCAGTGGGTTGCGAGGCTTAAATGAGATAAAGTAAGTGAAGTCAGAAGGATCATTGTGAATAGCCCGTACCTTCCAACCTGTGGTTGGCCACAGGCTAAGGCATTCTTTACCCCACAATCTAGATCAGCTATGGGAACAATTCATTTTATGCATAAAATGGAAAGCCTATCTTACCTGCTGAGGCCATTTTCAACACGGTCAAGGTCTCTGTCCATGGTCCTTACCACAGGGTGGGAGAATTGGGTGTTAATCTTGGCCATCTTCTTGCTTTGTCACATTCAGCCCCAAGGTGGTCACTGAAACATGAACACAAAACAGATCACATCAGGATGTGGAATGAGCTGTGAACCCAGCTCGGTGTAGGTAAGGGCTATTTCCCCAGACAAGCCCCGGCACACATACCTCTTCCATTTCTCCCATAGTTCCAGCTACATTGTGTTTTAGTTGGGTGTCTTTGGGGTCTTCTTCCCAGACTGAAGCAAAGGCATGGTCTTTCACTCCTTGTGTATGTGGCCATGCCAAAGAGCTGCTCAAAGTTAAATGCTGATCCAGTCAATAAAAGAATGATTGGCCACGTTGGTATCTGACATAAGAACTTTTAAATCCTCATGATTTTGTGGAATGATGTGGTGCTCCTCTTGACTCTGGTTTTCTCATTCACTTATTTTTATTTTATAATTTGCACATGTTTTAGTAGCTCCCCAAAATCTCATTTTAAAACAAACCATTAAAAAACAATACTTAACATTAAAAAAACCTTCACAATGTGACTTTATACTCAGAACACACTTCATCTCATTTAATCCTCATAATAACCTCATCAGGTATTTACAATTTTTATCCCCACTTAAAGATGACTAAATTGAGACTCAGAGATGTTAAGTGTGTTGTTCAAGCAAAGAAATAGGTAAAACCTGTTGATGGCATGATCCTAGTGTTGGAAATCAGACAGTGAATACTCTACCTTCAGCAAACATTGGAAGATGTCTCTATGACTAATGAGAAGAGAAAGCTGATGTGAGCACAGAGCTGGTGTGATGAACACAAAGATTGGCCAGTTCCCTCATCTTTGATTGAAACCTTCCAGGCAGAAGATGAATCCCTGAGGACAGTTTCTCTTGAAGAGACAAACACAGGCTCTCTGGAGTCTGGCTTAAGTATGTCAGATGTCAGTAAAAACCACACTAATGAAAGATGGTGATTTCTAGAAAAAGTCCAGTGACTCACTCTAAGACCAAATTAATTCCACATCCAAAGGAGAGTGCAAGGAGCTTAGAATACTGCACCAGAGCATGGATGTAGTTCCTGCTCACCATGGTCAACCCATGAATTTACTCAAGGGCAGTTGTTCATTCATAGGTCTTGGTTCATCTCTGATGTTTGATAATTTAAGTCTATGGTTTAGATTTTATACTTTCTCAATAGATCAAAAATTGTTTTGATTTTTAAAAACTTTACTAATTTTTTTATTTTTTATTATGTTATGTTAGTCACCATACAGTGCTTCATTAGTTTTTGATGTAGTATTCCATGAGTCATTCTTTGTGTATAACACCCAGTGCTCCATGCAATACATGCCCTCCTTAATATACATCATGGGGCTAACACATCCCCTCATCCCCTCCCCTCTAAAACCCTCAGTTTGTTTCCCAGAGTCCATAGTCTCTCATGGTTCATCTCCCCCTCTGATTTCCCTCCATTCATTTTTTTCCTTCTTTCTCCTAATATCCTCCATGTTATTCCTTATGCTCCACATGTAAGTGAAACTATTTGATAATTGTATTTCCCTGCTTGACTTATTTCACTCAGCAAAATCCCTTCCAGTTCTATCCATGTCAGTGCAAATCATGTGTATTCATCCTTTCTGATGGCTGAGTAATATTACATTGTATATATATGTATATATACATATATATACCACATCTTCTTTATCCATTCATCTGTTGAAGAGCATCTCAGCTCTTTTCACAGTTTGGTTATTGTGGACATGGCTGCTATGAAAATTGGGGTGCATGTGCCGCTTCTTTCTATATCTTTGAGGTAAATACCCAGTAGTGCAATTTCTGGGTCATAGGGTAGCTCTATTTTTAACTTTTTGAGGAACTTCCATACTCTCTTCTAAAGTGGACATACTAACTTGCATTCCTACCAACAGTGTAAGAGGGTTCCCCTTTTCCCACATCCTCTCCAACATTTCTTTTCCCTGCCTTATTAATTTTTGCCATTCTAACTGGTGTAAGGTGGTATCTCAATGTGATTTTGATACTTTCAAGGCCCTCTCAATCAAAATACTAATGACATTTTTCAAATAGCTGGAACAAACAATCCTAAAATCTGCATTGAGCTGACCCTGAAATCAAGGAAAGTTTGAAAAGAAAAATAACGCTGGGGGCATCACATTGCCTGATTTTGAGCTATATTACAAAGGTGTGATCACTAAGACAGCATGGTACTGGCACAAAAACAGACACATAGATCAATGGGAAAAAAATAGAGAGCCCAGATATGGACTCCCAACTCTATGGTCAACTAATCTTTGACAAATCAAGAAAAAAATGCCCAATGGAAAAAAGATAGTCTCTTCAATAAATGGTTCTTGGAAAATTGGACAGCTATATACAAAAGAATGAAACTTGACCATTCCCTTCCACCATACACAAAGATAAACTCTAAATGGATGAAAGGCTGCAATGTGAGAAAGGAATCCAACAAAATCCTGGAAGAGAACATAGGCAGTAACCTCTTTGACATCAGCCACAGCCACTTTTTCAAGACACGTCTGCAAAGGCAAGGGAAACAAAACTGAAAATGAGCTTTTGGGACTTCATCAAGATAAAAAGCTTCTGCACAGCGAAGGAAACAGTCAACAAAACAAAGAGGCAACCCACAGAATGGGAAAAGATATTTGAAAATGACAGATTACAAATTACAGCTAAAGGGCTGGTATCCAAGATCTATAAAGATCTTCTCAAAATCAACACCCACCAAAAAATAATCAAGTCAAAAAATGGGCAGAAGACATGAACAGACACTTCTCCAAAGAAGACATATAAATATCTAACAGACATATGAAAAAATGTTCAAAAACTTTACTCACTTATATAACAGTGACTTTCTGGCTGATCACAGGAGCTACAAAGAAGTATAAGATAATGACTGTTCTCAAGGATCTTATAGTCTGGGCGGGCAGATGATGGATACCAGAGGGTCCTGCAGACCATTAAGGAGCTTGGGCTTTACCCTGAGCCCAGCCCAGCAAGGAGGTGATCATATGTGTAAAGGGCACTCTAGCTGTACTGAGGAGGACATATTCAGGGAACATGAGTTGGTATGAGGTGAGCAGCTAAATGTTGCAGTATCTCAAGGGAGAGAGAATAGTTGCCTGAACTAGGTTTGTGGTAATGAATCAGATAAATTAAAAAAATTTCAAATGGGTATAATGACTGGGTCATGATTATTAATCAGTTATACATGGTGATGAGGAGGGAGGGGCTGAGCATGACGAATGACTGCTGGTCTGGGGCAGTGATGGTTCTGCATACTAAGGCAAGGAACTAGGCGAAGAAGTGGGTATGAGAAAGATAATGATTCTAGTTTGAGATGTCTTTGGAAACTTTTGAGCCAATATAGGAAATAAATGTCTTCCATTACAAGCAAGTAGCCCAATTTGAAATCATCCATCCAATGCTTTTTTATTGAGCACTTGCTATGTGTGAGACAATAGGTAAAGAGCTAGGGTTTTACAGAGACGGACATGCATCTCTGTCCTTAAGGGGCTTACAGTCAGTGGGCTCTAGAGCAAGTCTTTAAAAAGTTTTGGGACTCCGCAGAAAATCTATCAAATTATTCCTTTTTGTACATTTCCAGGAAAATTGCACCAGAGAAAGTTCATTGTCTCCAACTTGTGTCCCTTCCTTCAGCCCCCCTCAGCTGTACACATCCTGGTTTCAGATACTATTGTATGGGGGCAACACTTTTGGACCCTCACAGACCTGCATCCTATGGAGGGCTTCTACATGTCAAAAATAGGGTAAGTGCTTCTTTAACCCTCAAATAGCCTCCCCTTTCCTGCCCATTTATACGTGAAGAAACTGAACAGGTATGCAATTTCTGTAATGTTGCTTGTAGCCTGAGCCAGGATTGACAAATTTCTGTCTGACTCCAGGACCTGATAATGGAAAGTTAATGAGTGGCAAAGAAGTGGCATTGCCTTTTGACCTGAGCAGGAGGGGTCCCTGCCTGGAACCCCGGGCTTTAGGGACTCTACTCTGACTCTCTTCCAGCCACAGCACACGAGGCTAAGGGGACTTGCCCACCCACAGTCTGGCCCCCTGCTCTAGACCATGCTCTGGGTGCCCACATTCTGTGCTCAGGAGGCTCTGGACTGGTTCTAGGGCCTGCCTGCCTAGGCCTCTTCCCAAGTCCGTTTTCCTGAGAAAAGCACCAATGTGCACTCTCCTAGAGCTCCTAGGACCCAGGTCCTAGCTCATTTCCTGGACTTACCATTTCATTACGAGTTGCAAATTGGTGATATGCTATCATTTCTTCTCTACCAACTAGCTGACATAGCCTTCAAGAAAATTTTACTTATTATTTGGCTCTTCGGTGATATTGTTCATAAAAGAAAGGCAGGATAAACAATTCTTTCCTCTAATTTACCAGTTTTTAAGTCCTGATATCTAAGTGATTCCCCAAATGCCCTATGAATTTTCACATTTCCTAGCCCAGACAAACTCTGGGAGAAATCACAAATGAGATCATGAAATTACAGCCAATGATCCTGAGGCAGCTGTTGAAAATGAAACCTGGGAGTGTGAGGCACTTGCATATCCATTACTCATTAATCCTCAGGAGCCCCAAGAGGTCATGGTGGAGCCGGTTTGGCAGGCTTGGGTCTGTCTGACCCTGAAGTCCACGTAGTGGTTTGTTTTGTTTATCACACCCACTGCAGGAGATTAGAAATGCACAAATATAATTTTAATTTTCAAGCACAGGAAGAAGTTGTATCCTGCCAACCACCAGGGTGGCCTTGAGGTGGGTCTGAGGTGTGAGTCTTAGAGTGGCCTGTGAGCATGTCTCCAATGAATGTGAGTTTTCTAGGGCTTGACTGGGGAACTAACAACCCATCACTTCAGACAATTCCTATTTTCTTTACAGCATTACTAAATCCAGAATGTTTTCTTCCTCCACCTCCCACCCCCAAACACACTTATCAACCCCTTCCACGCCCCAGACATGGTGCCTGGCCCCAAAGATTATGAAGATGAAGAAGATAAGTCTCCATCTCTGAAAGCGCAAAACTTTGTGGGGGAAACGGGAATGGAAATGGGGAGATGGGTCGGATACAAAAGTGCTGAAATAGAGGTAGAGGTATAGCGGAGAGTAATGTGGAAGCGGGGAGGCACTACTTTTGCCTCAGGGACCACAGAGGTCTAAGGCTTCTAAGGTGAGTGGCAATCACATGATTTATTTGACATCATTCAACATTTACATGTGTTAGTCATTGTGCTGTGCACCTTTAAGGATTTGATTGTGGCTTCTGTGCTCTGCTGCATATCTTTAACTTTCTCCATCATTCTTGGCTGGACACCTAAGTAAGCCAGGAATCTAACACAGCTCACCTGCACTCCAGTTCTTCTCATACATTTCTCATTCTTTTATTAACTCCAAAACACTTGAAGGCAAGAATGGTTTCCTTTCACTTAAAAAATATCCTCCTAAACACCAGCATATATAGTGTGGGTAATAAAAAGTAGGTGGCATAAATGGAGGAGGAATAGGTAAGTAATTGCAATGATGACACTAATAATAACAGTATATTTACTGAGCATTCACTCTCTGCCTGGTATTGTTCAAGTGTATATTAACTCATTTGATTCTCACAATGCTCCATGAATGAGTCACACTAAATGTTCTTATCTTACTTAAAAATGGATGGAAAAAAATGGATGGAACTTTATAAGGGAGAAAGCAAGTAAACAAAAAAGGAGGTCAAAACATGTAAAGCCCTTTTTTCTAAACTGAATTGTGTTTCTGAAAAAAAAATTCTTGGTCCCTACTTATGATGACTAGTTCTTTATACTAAAAAAAAAAAAATATATATATATATATATGTATATATATATATATATTGTCCATGCTCATTTTTTCTTTTATTATGGCTTAAATGTGAAACCCAGTCCTGGTTCAGTTTGTGTCATTTGAAACATTATCATTTTCCAATCTCTAAATGTAGAGGTGCCAAGAGCCTAAGATGCATACTCTTCTGACCCACTAGAGGACTTTCTGAGTTATCACTGCCTTTGGTTATGACTCCTATGGCAGGTCCCATTAGTGAGGCACCAAGTCTAAACACAAAGTCATGCCAAAAAAACTGAAACCCAGTCAGAGGAGAGCTGCACAGTCTGATGGACAGGCATAGTGGGTGCAGGTCTTTATTTTCTCCAGCTGAGACAGATCACTTTTACCATTTGGGGTCTACAATCTTCTCAGAAGTAATCTCTCTCTGGGTTTCATCCATTTCTCTTCTCTACAGCTCAACTTTCTCAGCATCACTCTGGGCAAAAGCACTCAGCAAATTCTCAGTAAATGTGAGGTTGGACAGCCTTGCTTTGTCAAACTAAACTCCAAAGATAAGTCAGTAACTCCCACATGGTGTGCATGCCTTGGAACTTTTTCTAAACCATGCTTCAAATTGCCTTTCCCTTCCTCCCCTATCCCATCTGGAAACTGCAGGATGAAAGGAAACTATCCAATGCTAAGCCATTTAATCACTCTGAGGCTGTGAACCAGCCCACAGAAAAGACACAAGGAGAACAGACATTACTATGGCCAATGATGAAGATGTGTGTTTTTGAGCAGTCCTAGGCTTATGTAGAGGGAAGACACTAGTAAAATATCTTTTATTTGAGACAAATAGCACTGAAAAGACAATATAGGTGGCCAAGGGCACTCTTTGGAAAGGAAAGCTGGATTCTCAAGTGACTTAGCATTTTGGTTTCTTCATCTAATGGTAGATATGGATTTATTGCAAATAAAATCTTCCACAGAAACCCAAGGAATAAAACATTTACTAATACTTTGAAGAGTTTCAATCAGGAAAGGTGCTGTATTTTGTCACATGCTTTTTCTGCATCAACTGAGAGGACCATGTGGTTCTTCTCCTCTTACTGATTTGTTCTATCACATTACTGATTTTTGAATGTTGAACCACCCTTGCATCCCAGGGATAAATCCCACCTGGTCATGATGGATAATCTTTTTTAATGTACTGTTGGATTCTATTAGCTAGGATCTTGTTAATTATCATATGGTTTCACTTACTTGTGGAACATAAGGAATAACACGGTGGACATGAGGAGAAAGAAAGGAAAAGTGAGTTGGGAGAAATCAGTGAGGGGGACAAACCATGAAAGACTGTGGACTCTGAGAAACAAACAGGGTTTAGAGAGGAGGGAGGTGGGGGGATGGGTGGGCCTCGTGGAGAATATTAAGGAGGGCACGTATTACATGGAGCACTGGGTGTTGTACATAAACAATGAATCTTGGAACACTGCATCAAAAACTAATGATGTAGTTATGGTGACTAACATAACTGAATAAAAAAATTACTTCTAGTATTTTATTTAAATGAATTTGAATACATTTCAATAATGTATTCATTATTGAATACAATATTCAATACTGTATTTATTTACTTTATAAATTTATAAAGACAATTAGTGGGTTTCTACCTCCTCCCTAAAGTGGAAATACAAATTCAAAAAGATATGTGCATCCCATGTTCACTGCAGCGTTATTTACAATGGCTAAGATACAACGGTAACCTAAGTGTCCATCCATAGATACTCAGCCATAAAAAAAAGAGATCTTACTATTTGTGATAATATGGATGGACCTAGAGGGTATTATGCTAAATGAAATAAGACAGAGAGAGACATACATCATATGATTTCACTTGTATGTGGAATCAAAAACAAATTTAAAAAAAAAACGGAAAGAAATCCATAAATACAGAGAAAAACTTATGGCTGTGGTAGGGAGCAAAATGAGTGAAGGGGAGTAGGATACAGGCTTCCAGTTATGGAATGAGTAAGTCATGAGGTTAAAGGTATAAAAGGTAAAGCAGGTGGCACCTGGGTTGGTTAAGCGACTGCCTTCGGCTCAGGTCATGACCCCGGAGACCTGGGATGGAGCCCCACATCGGGTTCCCTGCTCAGCGGGAAGCCTGCTTCTCCCTCTTTCACTCCTCTTGCTTGTGTTCCCTCTCTGACTGTGTTTCTCTCTGTCAAATAAATAAAATCTTAAAAAAAAAAGGTAAAGCATAGGGAATATAGTCAATAGTACTATAATAGTGTAGTATGGTGACAGATGTTATTACAATTATGGTAAGCTTAGCTCAATGTATAGTTTTCAAATCACCATGTTGTACACCTGAAACTAATGTAACAGTGTTTCAACTATACTTCAGTTAAAAAGAAATCAGTGAGACACAAGTTAATTTTTACCATGGTATCCGGTATATTAAAATTTGGAAAAAATACATTGAAAAACCTTAAAGTGCACAGAATGCCTTAGGGAACCCTGTGAAACAAAGCTGAAAACCAAGGCTCAGGTGATTATTAAAGATCCTCCTGTTTCAGTAGTTTCATGATGGAACAAAACTGTAGAGTGCAAATATTGTACCTGACAGTCCTCTAATAGTTTGTGTGTGAATGTGATCCTACTGGAAGAAATGAAAGTATTCCAGAGCTTCAAAAGCAGAAAGGAAAAAGCTATATAATGTTAATATTCTCTGGTCATGGTACAATATAAATAAAAACAACTTGAGGGGCACCTGGATGGCTCAGTTGATTAAGCGTCTACCTTTGGCTCGGGTCATGGTCCCAGAGTCCTGGGATCAAGTCTTACATTAGGCTCCAGCCCCATGTTGGGCTTCCTGCTCAGTGCAGAGTCTGCTTCTCCCTCTCCCTCTGGCCCTCTCCCTCTCTTGTTCTCTCTCTCTCTTGCCCTCTCTCTTTCAAGTAAATAAATAAACTTAAAAACAAGGAATTTCAGTATCAGAACTTACCTGAGAGGGCACTTTGAAAACTACATTATGATGCATCGATCCTTCCCAAGAATGCAAACTTGATTTAATATCCAAAATCAATCACTGTAATATACCATATTAATCAAATGGCAAAAACCATATGATAAATGCAATAGACATGAGAAAATCACATGACAAAAATCCAACATGTTTTCAGAATAAAAACAATCAACAAAATAAGAATGGAAATTCCTTAAATTGATGAAGGGTATCTATGACAAAACTGTAGCTAATACCATACCTAATGGTGAAAGACCGAATGCTTTGCCCTAAGATCAGGAACAAGACAAAGATAGTCACTCTTACCACCTCCATGCAACATTGTACTCTAGTCAGGGCAATTAGACAAGAAAAACAAAAGCATCCAGACTGGAAAGAAAAAGGAAAACTATCTCTCTTTTAGATGATATGATCTAGAATATAAGAAATCTTAAGGAATCTATTAAAAAACTGTTAGAACTAATAAATGAGTTTAGTGGTATGGCAGGATACAAGATCAGCTTATAGAAATCAATTGTATTTCTATACACTAGCAGTGAATAATAAGAAAATGAAATTAAGAAAACAATCCCATTTTTAATAGCAGCAAAAGAGAATTAAACATCTAGGAAATTTAACTAAGTAAACTGAAGATTTGTATACTGGAAACTATAAGACGCTGTTGAAAGAAATTGAAGATATAAACAAATGGAGAGATATTTCTTGATCATAGATGGGAAGGATGAATATTATTAAAATGGCAATACTCCTCAAATTATCTAGAGATTCAGTGTAATCTTTATCAAAATTCTTGCTGGAATTTTTGCAGAAATTGACAAGATGATCCTAAATTTACATGGAAATTCAAGGAACCCCAATTAGCCAAAACAACCTTGAAATCTTGAAAAACAAAACAAAGTTGGAGAACTCTCACTTTCTGATTCCAAATCTTAATACAAAGTTCCAGTAATCAAGATGGTGTGATACTGGCATAAGGATAAGTATATAGATTAATGGAATAGAATTTAGAGTCCAGAAATAAACCCCCATCTTTATGATCAATTGATCTGTGAGAAGGATAAGAAGATACTTTAATGGAAGAAAGAATAGCCTTCTCAACAAATGTTGCCAGGAAAACTGAATATCCACATGTGAAATATTATACACTATATACAAACAGGAATTCAAAATGGGTCATAAACTTACATGAAAGGGTTAAAACTATAGGATTCCTAGAAGAAAACACAGGAGTAAATCTTTATGGTCTTGGGTTAGGCAATGATTTCTTAGATATGTAAAAACATAAACTAAGAGAGAAAAAATAAATTGTTTCATCAAAATAAAAAATCTCTGCATCAAATAACACCATCAAGAATGTAAAAAGGCAACCTACAGAATGGGAGGAAATATTTTTAAATCATATATTGGTAAGGGTCTTGTCCAGAATATATAAAGAACGGTTACAATTCAATAATGAAAAGACAACCCAATTAAATAGTGGGCAGAGGATCTGAGTAGACCTTCCTCTGAATAAGATACATGAATAGTCAACAAGCACATGAATATAAGCATATTTAGTCATGGGGAAATGCAAATCAAAATCATGATGAAATACCACTGCATACCAACTACAATGGCTATAATAAAAATACAGATAATAACAAATGTTGGCAAGGATATGGAGAAACTGGAAACCTCACACACTACTGGTAGGAATATAAATGATGCTGCCATGTTGGAAGACAGTTGGGCAGTTCTTCAAAATGCTAAACATAGTTGTCATATGACCCAGCAATTTTCCTTTTGAGTATATACCTAAGAAAAATGAAAACATACAACTACCTAACAACTTGGACATGAATATTCATAGCAGTATTATTTGTAATAGCCAAAAAGTGGAAACATCTAAATGTACATCAACTGATAACTGAATAAACAAAATGTGGTATATCTACATAGTTAAATGTTATTTGGCAATGAAAAGGAATAAAATACTGACTCATGCTACAACACTGGTGAACCTTGAAAACATCATGCTAAGTGGAAGAAGTAAGATGCAAAAAACCACATTGTATGATTCCATTTATGTAGAATGTCCAGAATAGGCAAATCCATTGACAGAGAAAATAGATTAGTGGTTTCTGGGGGAAAGGGTTTGGGTGTGTGTTTGGGGGGGGGTGGCCAGAAAAAAGAGTGACTGCTAATACCTACAGGGTTTCTTTCAGTGGTGTTGAAAATTTTAAAATTATGTTGTGGTGATGACAGCAAAACTGTGAATATTACTAAAAAGTGTTGAAATGGAGAGTTTAAATGGATGACTTTTATGGCATGGGAATTATATCTAGGGAAGTCATGTTAAGTCTGATATCAAAACTTCCTTCATTTATTTTTTTTAATTTAAATTCAATTAGCCAACATGTAGTACATCATCAATATCAGATGTAGAGCTCAATAACTTATCAATCGCATACAACGCGCAGTGCTCATCACATCATGTGCCCTCCTTAATGCCCATCACCCAATTACCTCATCCCCCCACCCACCTCCCCTTCAGCAACCCTCAGTTTACTTCCTAAAGTTAAGAGTCTCTTGTGATTTGTCTCCCTCTCTGATTTCTTCCCATACAGTTTTCTCCCTCCCCCATGATCCTCTGTTTTGTTTCTTTAATTTCACATATGAGTGAAACTCTATGATAATTGTCTTTCTCTGATTGACTTATTTTGCCCAGTGTAATATTATCCAGTTCCATCCATATCGATCAAAATGGTAAGCGATCATCCTTTTTGATGGCTGAATAATATTCCATTGTGTATATATGGACCACATCTTCTTTATCCATTCATCTGCTGATGGACATCTAGGCTCTTTCCACAATTTTGCTATTAGGGACATTGTTGCTATAAACACTGGGTTCAGTTGCCCCTTCTTTTCACTTTGTCTGTATCTTTGGGGTAAAGACCCGGTAGTGCAATTGCTAGGCTGTAGGGTAGCTCTATTTTCAACCTCTTGAGGAACCTCCATACTGTTTTCCAGAGTGGCTGCACCAGCTTGCATTCACACCAAAACTTCTTTTAAAATGCAAAATTAACCATCTCTGCTATAAGAAACTCACAAAATATAAGTGTAATAAAGGGGAGAAATGTCAAACTGTCACATTAATAATGATATTGATCACATTTTGGAGGGCTTATACTATGCCAGGCACTGCTCTACAGATTTTCATAAGTGAGAACTCATTTAATCCCTGCAATAACCCTATGAGGTAAGTTATTATCCCTATTAGAAGTTGAGCAAACCAAGACACATGTTTCACACAGCCAGTGCTATCGCAGGCAATTTACTTGTAGAGTTTGCAGTCAATCCCCTGCCTCTCAAGAAACAAGATCAATTTCTGGGACTAGTAGGTATTCAAAGCTGCCTCCATCTGCCCAATAAAAGTTCAAAAAGGCAGCTCAGGTTTTAGACCATGAGGGTGTGTCCAGTTGTGCTCAGATTGAGCTTTAAGGTGATAAGGGGAAACGGAGGCCAGAAATCATGTTCTCCCTTTTCTGTGAAGTGGTGGATAAGCAAATCCAGGGAATGTTCCCACACCAAGACAGAGAGGAGTCCCGACTTAGGGTTGTTATGTCTGGTTTCCCAAGGAAACTTCTGAATGGCTGTGAGGTAGAGTTTTCTCTCTTCTGAACTCTACGCATTTTTATAGCACAAGCAGTGGGAAGTTTGAGCATGCCAGATGTAGATTTTCAATTCCTGAGAAAAAATTAACACTGTTCCCAAGAACAGGAAGAGATTTGGGTTGAAAGAGAATGCACTGAAAGTGTAACAAGGTTATCAATTATGTTACTCAAACACCAGACAGAGACCTGTCTCATATCTAGAAAGTGCCTTGGTCTTCTGCAGAGATGACTCAGAATTAATGGGAACCTGGTTTCCTCTGCTCTAGGTGGACACAATTTCTAAGTGACTGCTTTGCAATAAGATTCAGCTGCTCAGATAGAGATTCCAAGAAGATGAAATTGCTTTCCAGATGTTGCTTGAGAACCCAGATCTCTGTAGCCAGCCCTAAAGATGCTCTCCTCTGAATTCCATCTCCCCGCTCATTCCTCAACACACACACATACACACACACAGGACCAACAGGGCTGGGCAAGGAAATGTCCTGCCTTTGTCAAGCCAAGGACACGTTTTACCTAGCCTAGCTGCAGGCACAGAGGTAAAGTATTCTTTTTTTAAAATTAATTGTGGAGATGTGATTATAAAAGTAATGCAATATCATTATGAAAAGTAATAAGATGTTCATATCTGACTTTGAGCACTTGGTGCATCAGGCGCTGTGCTCAGGAATTCACTCCAATCACTTCACTTACTCATCCCAACAACCCACTAAGCAGGTATTATAACTATTACTTCCAATTTACACATGAAGAAACTAAGACTCAGAATGGTTGAATAACTTGTTCAAAGTCACCCAGTGGCAGAACTAGGGAACAAAAGCCCATTGGAGTCTAACCCCTACACTGCATTGTTATAATACAAGAGGTGGTCTGCAAAGAAGGGCAAACGAAGTGCTGTGGGGACTAGATGGGGTCCAGGATGCAATGTGTGAGGATACAGCTTAGGCAGCTGAGAGCATCATGGGTGCAAAACTACCCACAATGGCAGCACCCCAGCTACTCCCAAATATGCTTTTCCTCCCTGGAGTCCTATTCACCCATCATGAGCCTCTACTCCCACTTCTCCCTCACTTCCCCAGATCCAAAATCCCCAAGTCTTCTTAGTTACACTGCCAAATATCTGTGCCCTCTTTCTCCTTCCATCATTCATTCATTGATTCAGAAATGGAGTGAGGGCAGGAGTCCTGGCCTCCCTCCCCAGTATTTTTGAAATAATAACTGCCTCACCTTTTTAATGTATCCAAGGTTTGGCACTTAGGAGGTGCTAAGGGGGTGTGTAATGAATGAATGAATGAATGAATCAATGAATCAATCAATCAATCAATCATTCAATCAATCTTGTACACTAACACCAGGGTCTTTCTTTAGAAAGGTAGCTTGAATCATGTCACTCAGAAACTTTCAGAGGTTGCCTATTTTCTCCAGCATGCAGTCTTAGCCTGATATTCAAGACTTTCCACAACCTGGATCATATCAGCCTAAATGGGAAAGCTCCCTTCAAATAAAATTACTCATGCTTTCCTTAAGTGTCTCACAAATTTTCTTGTCTCTTCTCTTGACAGACACACCAAATCTCACCTTGAACTTCCTGTATTTCTCAGTCTTCCTTCCAGACCAGGTGAGGGCTGAATAACAGGCTCTGGCCAGTGGACTCCTCCCATGATGCAGGGTCCCCCAGTTCCTCCTAACCTCAGATGTTGCATAAGTGATGAATGGGTCAGCCCCTGAGAGTTTCCAAATCTATGTGTTACCACAGTAGGATCTACCCTCTCCTGACTGCTCCACACATCTTTGGTCCCACTAGTCTGTCTAGAGAGATTTTTTTCCTCCTTCTCTCCAGTTGAAATTCCTATCATCCTTCGAGTATGACCTCCTCTGGGAGTCAGTCACTCCCACCTCTCTCTACTCTCAGAACACTATCATTATCTTTATTTCAGCCCAGAGCAGAGCTCAGCTGAGAGGAAATATAAGGGCTTGTCTGTCAAAAAAACACTGTGAGGTCTAGAGAGCATGGACTGTGTTTGTTTAATTAATTTTGTCTCCCACTGGACTTAGCCTTGTGATTTGTACTTAGGAGTAGTTAGTGTGCACCTAATATTAATTAGGTCAGAGGGATAAGTATTTACCCCTTGACCTCAATGTATGCAACTGAGGATGGAACACAAAAGCTTGGCCCATCTGAACCTGGAGGGCACAGTGGTTGGCAAGGATTAGAGAAGGTTTCAGGTGAACAAGCCTCTAGGCAAGGTGAGCGTGTGTGTGTGTGGGGGGGGAAGGGTGCTGTTCACATAGCCTAGTCATTGCCATCCCTCCCCTACTCCCCTAGGAAATCCAAAGCCTGTGCAAAACCTGGGGGAGCTAGCAAAGAGCCTCTGCAGCTTCCGACTGTTTACCTCCTGGGTACCATGGCGATGGGAGATTGGTCACCATGGCAACCCCATTATTAACCAGACAGCAGCAACTGCTGGCAGAGAGTGAATGAAGACAGAAAAAGCATAAAAACGGGTACATCAAGGCCTCTCTGCCTACTTGTGTCTCTCTCTCCATCAAATAAATGAATAAAATCTTAAAACAACAAAAACAACAACAAAAAACGGGTACATCAAAGAGAAGGAGCACACACAAGTCCTGGCCAAATTCCCAGCTAAAGAGATTAAGATTTTGCTCTGACCACATTCAGCCTCTCCTGGCATCCCACGCCCAGCAAGGACCCCATATATAGCTGAACAGAGGCTGAAGAGGGAAAGTGCATGTTCTTCGGCATTCGTGTGAAGTAAGGGCAGTTTGTGTCTTCCCCGCCCCTATCCCTACCGAAAGAGTTCCCACCAGCTCAGTGAAATCCCAGCTGGGTTCCCTAGCCTGGCAGAATTCCCACCTGGTTTCGGGCTATCTGCCTGACTAGGCTGTCCAGACCCCCTAACTTTTTCTATGGACTGTCCACCAGTACTGCCTCCCACGTCTGTCTGTCTTTCTCTCTCTCTCTCTCTCTCTCTCACACACACACACACACACACACACACACACACACTCCTTCATAAAAACCAGTAATAATATAATTGTCTGGGAACAAAGTCATACAATCCTTCAGTGAAATCATTAGAAAGGGCAGTGAAAAGTTGGGCAAAGAGAGAGGAGGTGACTACTATGGTGGTGCTCTCCATACCAGGTCTTGTATGCCAAAGTCTTGGATTCTGGTTTCTAGGTGAGAGGTTGCAGAGTTCTACACTTGGAGTCCTGAGCAAACAAATTGTTTGTTGGAGGCACCTGACCTATGGACAGGGGACTTTGGGTCCTTTCTGCTCTTCCTTCCCTTCACCCTCAGCCACATTTCTTGTCTAGCTGGAGATACTTACTTTAGAATGACAAAGTATAAAATCTCAGCATCAGCATAAAGTAGGGCAGTTGTGAAATGAGGAATTACAAAGGGAGAAAAATGAAACAACCCTCCATCTCCCCAGTCACCCAGCCCCAGATCTTATTGGGGATTACTGGGACAGAATCCCCAGGACAGCTAGAGTGTGAGAAAAGGTTGGCCCAGCTCCCTTGGGAATAGTGAGTGGAGGTGGGATCTGGTGGGGGGGGGGGGGG
>PITA01026680.1:0-22227 GCA_004023965.1 Spilogale gracilis
GGGACTGCCTAAGCTTGGCTGATCCACGCTGGGCTCGGTGCCACATGTCTGTCCCCTCCTGCTGGGACCAGCAGCCTAGCCCAGGCATGTACGTTTCATGGTGCTGGCCTGAGGACAAGAGGGTACGTGGAGGTCTCACCTTGGAAGTGTTACTCCATCACATCTGCCTGACTCTGTTGGCCAAAGCTGGTCACGTGACCAAACACGAAGCGAAGGGGCGGGTGGAAGATATCAAAAAGTCTCGCAGCGAAGGGCGGACTACAGGAGAGGTGAAGGTCTGGGGTTTACACTGGGCTCCACCTTCACCTGCACGTCTCTGTGTCCGCACAAGCTCACGCACATGTGGGCAAAATGTCTGTGTGCGTGCATGAGAGCCGGGAGCTGCCTGCGTGCCGAGCGGCCCGGTCACATGCATGCGAGCATGCGTGGAGCGCTGCACGTGCACGAGAACGCCGAGTGGAGCGCGGGCCTCTGTTTCGAGGTGTGCCTGCCCAGAGCCTCCCTCAGATGCATGCAGGTGTCCCCCCGCCGGAAGAGCGGGCAGGCCGGTCCTGTGAAGTGAGCTGCACCCTCGCAGAGAGATACCTGTGGGACCTCCCCCAGGTCTCGTGCTATCCGCATGTCCCGAGGGAGATCTGGCTCCGTTCGTGGCCCCCAGAAAATGCACTGGTCAGTTGTCTTTTAGTCTATTATTACCAGATGTATGGTTGTTCCAAACAATTGTTTTTAAATTGCTTCATTAGTCTGTCTCGGCAGACCCAAGCCCGCCGTACTTGGCTGACTCAGACACTCTGGGACAGAGCTCTGGACGGGCAGTTCGCTTGCTGATGCGTGTCGGGGAAGGGCTGCCGAAAGGCTAAGGGCGAAGGACGTGTCTCGGGAGGTGATGAGGAGAAAGTGCCCCCGCCCACTTCACAGAAAAGCAGCACGGAAAAGCGTGGACTCTTGAGTTAGAGAGAGCCGGTTTCACGTCCAGAATCTGCCATTTACTAGCTGCATGAGCTTGCGTAAGCTCCTTGACTTGTTTTCCCTTGTGCAAAATGGAGTCACTGTCCCAATATTGTGGGTGGGGGGCGAGGATGGAAGGAGATGATGCGGTGTGCAGGGCACCGGCATGACTGCTGGCCCACCTGGCCAATGACTAGAACACGGGTGTCCCCTTCCCTCCCCTGGCCCCAAGAGCCTCTGAGCTCTCCACAGAGGCTGGGCCACAGTCAGGGCTGAGCAACTGAGTAGATCGCACCAGTGGCCTCACCCACGGGAGTCCCCCTGACTCAGCTGAGTCATGGACGTTCCAGGTAGCTTTACCTGAGGCCCCACATGTAAAGACTTCTCCAGAACAAGCCTGCAGGCAAAGGTCAGGACACGGGAATAGGGTCCTACTGCCTGGGCTCCAACCTCTACTCTACTCCCAGTGCTGTTAACTCAGGCTAAGTGCCTGTCTTCTCTAAGGCCCATGTGTTCCTGGCAAACCAGCAGGGATCCTAAGAGGACCTAACTCACATGGTACATTTTCCGCATAATCGAGACTCTTCCCCCAAACCCCCGAAGTCCAGCTTATTCTCTGGTGAAAATCATCCTGAAGTCTACCCATGTCCCTGCCTCACCAGCCAGGGGATCTTGAAGATACGGTCTCTCTCAAGAACTCAGAATAGTGGCGTTGGCACCCACGGTACCATGCAGGGAGACAGCTCTGGGCGTCTGAGTTGTCACTTCCTCCTGTCATTAACTGTCATGTCTCTAGCAACTGGGGTGCTCTGGGGGTGCCCTTGTGCCCCGGGGGGGGGGCTCCTAATCCACAGTGGACACGTTTTCTGTAAAGGGCCACATCAGGAGCATTTTAGGCTTTGTGGTCACATATGGTCTCTGCCACATATTCTTTGTTTGTTTGTTTCTACCCTTTAAACCCGGAAAGCCCACCCTTAGCTTGACAGCCACACAAAACCACTGCGTGCTCGATGTGGCCCATGGGACGCGTTCACTGACTCCCGGAGAGGTGGATAAATGTGCCGGTTAAAAATCTGGGTTCAATAAATATTATCTTGACTCTGGGTGGAAATGCTGCATGTCAGTAATTTCAGGTACCAGGGAGAGGGTGTGGCTTCGAGCTCCTGAGTCTGGCATGAGGGTGGGGTAATTGCCACCAGCAGCAAAGACTCATTCGGTCGAGGAGACGCACGAGGCATGTTCCAGGGGTCTCCCCATGACTGATCTTGCTTGTGTCTCCAAAAATCATACAGAGTTGAAATCCTCATGCCCATTCTATACACAGGGGGTCAGAGCTGACATCCACCTTGGTCACCCCACTCCAAAGCCACCACATAAGTATTTGGGGCGGCTGCAGGGAAGGAGTGGGGAAGGGAGAGGGTGGAGGAAGGCAGACACTCCTTCAGCCCGGGTCTTACATTATAAAACTGATTAAATTGCATAGTGGGTTTTTGGCAAGCATTTTTAGGTCTTTTTTATATATACATATGAAATAGGATACGTGCTCATTGTTATAAAAATCCGTCATGGGAACAAACCAAGAAGAAAGTAAAAAATCACCCCAAATCCTGCTCCCAGAAACAAGCCCTGGTACCATTTTGGTGCGCATTCTCGGCCACCTCTGCCTAATTATAAACACATATGTACTCGGGTTTAAATGAATGGGAGCAGACTCCACAGGCTGTTGTGTAAAATGCTTTTTCCTCTCGACAATATGTTGTGGACATCTTTCCACGTCAATGAATACAGAGCGGCAGCTTCGTGTTAAGTGGCTGCATCGTATTCTCTCACGTGTCCAATCTGGACTCTTAAACAC
Source organism: Spilogale gracilis (assembly GCA_004023965.1). Classification (NCBI taxonomy): domain Eukaryota; kingdom Metazoa; phylum Chordata; class Mammalia; order Carnivora; family Mephitidae; genus Spilogale; species Spilogale gracilis. The sequence continues at coordinate 2,804 of PITA01026680.1, forward strand.
ACACGCGACGTCAGTCCCACGGGGCTACCAAAGTGAGTGTCTGGAACTGTGCTTGGGGGCAGCCCTGGCGACCAAGCCACACCACGGCTGCCGCGGGTCCCGGACCTGCCAAAGGTAGGTCCCCGGGGGTGGCGTCCGGCATGGCTGTTGGAGAGGGTGGGTGGTCCCAGTTGGCTCCCTGGAAAGGCAACGCTGTCCTTGGGGACCCAGCTCCCCTTGAGGTTCTTTCTGGGGCACTGTAGTTAGGCATGGCAGATGTCTCCGTTTTATGCAAAGACTATGCTATTCCAGACCTACACGTCGGAAGAACAGAGAGTCCTTGGGAGAGTGTGGTTGTGATTAAGCAATTCAGTGCTTTGTGCGCCTGGGCAAGTTGCTGAAATTTCCAAGATGCAGCTTTCCCACCTGTAGAGTGGGGTAATAGTGGTCTCTAGAGCACAGAGCAGCTGTCAGGAGTAGGGGAGAAGCTGAGACCAAGGCTGGATCCTCATTCTGGCATGTGTTCAGTGACTGTCAGTTCCCTCCACCCCAGCCATGCCCCCACCCCTCCTCTTCCTCCTCCTCCTCTTCTTCATGTTCCCTGGAGACCTGCAGCTTTCCTCCGACACCAGCCGAGACAGAAGGGGTGGGGGTGGGGGGAGAAGAATCTCCACTCTGGGATGGGCTTCTCCAAGGAGGAGCTGGGGGCCCTGCGGGTCACACAGGAGGAGACAAGTCTTGGGGCATGTTGTTCGTTCTCCAGTACCTGCAAGGAGCAAACGGGGAGATGAGAGACTCAGGATCAGACCTCCATCCGTGGAGAACTGCTGGGCCTCCCAGGATGGTCAGTAAGGAAGAACAGAAGAGGAGTAACAAGCACCCATCGCTGCAGGGCTGTGGGCATAAGTGGGGATGAGCTGAGGGAAATCTTTCCAGAGCAGTCTGTGAGAACAAAGGTCAATGGATGCTCCCTGCTGAAGCTCTTGATGGGAAGCCGAGGGTGCAGGGGGGCAAAGAAGGACGGTGCTGCCTCTCACCTGTTCGCCGGGGCAGGCAGGGCCCCAGCTGCCGCCTCTGTGATTTGCATTCAGCCCTTGTCTCTGACAAACTCTAGCATGCGGCAGCCTGCTCCCAGAGATGTGCTATTTTAAGTGCTTCCCCTCCGCCCCTAAGGGTGCCATGTGTTTATCTTGCTTTCCAGTTAAAAGGGAAAATCAATTTCACTCTTACCTTAGGAAGGTTTGGGGGTGGGGGCTGTGGGTGGCGTCATTTAAGTGGAGTGGGAGCAGAGAGGGTTACAGAGTCCCACCCCTGCCCCCATGGCTAGTTTCCAATAAACGACAGCCTGGTCCACCCAGACTGTGGGGCCCAGGAGGCGCGGGACTCGCCTGTAACCCAGGGCTGGAGCTAGTCCAGGGATGCTTGTATGTGTGGGCCTAGCTTGGCTCTGAGCTCTGGGCACCATTCTCTTGGATGGACAAGGGCTGTGGCCTGGGCTCTGGGTCTTTGCTGAGTTGTTTTAAGCTTGGCTGGGCTAGGCTGGGTTGGGCTACTCTCCCCGTCCTCCCTCATCCCCCACCATAATGGCTGCTCTCTTGGTGCCTGTATTTCTATCATCCCTCTTCTCAGCAGCCAATGAGGAATCCCAGTTCCAGCCTTTGGTCCAAGGGGGCTGCTCACGGGGCTGCCTCCTGCTCTGAGACTAGGGGACTAGGGGACTGTCCTGTTCCAGGGAGAAGCTGAGGCAGACAAGGGGAGCTTTCCCTCCACAGCGCAGAGACAGCTGACCAGAGAAGGACCAACCAGAGGTCCCTCTTTCCTGTCTCTGAAACTTTTCACTGAGAAGAACATTTGGAGTGGAAGGTGTAGGGAAAGGGGCTCCTTGGGAAGAATCTGGAGAAGGGGTCTTCCTGCAGAGCAGTAACCCTCATAGTAAAAGGCAGCCATCCTACCCCAAAGACCACCAACCCTGACCAAAGGCTGCTGGGTAAGAGTGTGGGTTTGTGGACTGTTTTTCTTTCCCATCCATCCACTTATTTAGCTAACATCTATGGAGAACCCTTAGGTTCCAAGCTATTTAACAATTTTCTTATTTTCCCATTGAACATCCCCTTGCATCCATGGGGCTGATAGGGACTGCAGCAAGGGCCAGATAATGCTCCTGTCCTCAAGGAGCTTCTGATCCAAAGGGGACCAGACCTGGGAAAAGACTCACCAAGGCAGGTGCTCTGAGGGGGATATAAATAAAATGTTGTGGGGACGCACGTGTGGGGATGATTCCCTCTGAAGGAGATCTACAGGAGAAAGGCTCAATGGGGGAAAGTGAGGCTTCAGCTGTCCCTGAAAGGGTGAGCCAGGATTTAAAAGTTGTCAAAGCCAGTGAGGAGTGACCCAGCCTAGGGGAGTGGTCTTGACAGATGTTCAGTGATCTGATGTGTGTGGTGGACAGGTGGCAGTGATTGGGCGAGGGGCAAGGGTGGTGGTGGTGGTGGTGGTGGTGGTGGTGGTGGGAACACGCCCCAGAACCCTGGTGTCCTGAGGCCAAGGGGGTTTGGTACTCTGTTCTCTTCATTTTATCCTCGGATCTACCCTTCAAGGTCAGCATGAGTGTGTCCAATTTACAGATAAGAAAACTGAGGCCCCCACAGAACAAGTGACTTGCCTAAGGTCAGTGAAATGGTAAGTGGCAGAGCCAGGATTCCAACTTGAGTGCCAAGTCCAGAGGTCCTGGAGCCAGAAACAATGGGTTCAGGCATTTGGGATTTATGATGGAGACAATAGGGAGGGGCCGAGGGTCTTGAAGGAGAGGAATGCTTAGAGTCTCAGCTGTTGCCTTGAGAAGACCATTTTGTAAGAGTGGCGGGGGATGAATTGGCTCCCGGGAGAGCAGATGGTTTGAGGAGCCATCAGTGGGCTAGCAAAACAGCCCATGCTGAGGAGAAGGTGCAATGGTAGTGGCAGTAAAGTGTCTGGGAAGGGTAGGAGAAGCAGAGATTTGTGAGAGCAAATGGAGGGGCAGGGACAGGATTTGCAGAGCTGACAGTGGTGGGGTTCCTGCCACCATCTTGCAGAAACCACGGGTTGGAGGTATCCATAAGTTCAAGCGGTCCACAGTCCTGCCCCTGCCTCTGTGCCTGAACCCCCTGGTAAACCTGGGCTTTGAGAATCCTGTGAATGGCTCCTCCAGGATGCAAAAACACCTGAGCGCTCCACCACACAGTGGTGTTCACGTCCTTCCGGTTGGGCATTTCCAGCGGGGTGCTTCCAGCTGTTAGAAAGGTCACCTTTCAATTTAAATGAAACTTGCCTCTGCAGCCTCCCTTAGTCTGTCCAATTCTATTTCTTGGGACAAGAAACAGAAAGGGTCTGATGCATATATCATATGCCTGGTCATCAGATACTTGACGACCATTCTCCAGTCCTCCCAAACTCTTTTCATTTCTAGGCTATATAGTAAAGATGGTAATAATGTGAACATTTATTTTTCTTTTCCTGTTCCAGGGGCTGTGCTGAGAGCTTCACATATGCTATCTCGGGCTGGATGGACCATGAGTAGCTTTGAAATGCCTCTGTAAGGGATTCCATTTTAATCCCAAAAGCATGAGGGCTCATTGCAGGATTTTAAGTGGGAGAGGGGATATTTTAGGAAGACCACTCAGGTGGCCAGTGTGAAAAGTGCCTAAAGGAATGAGGTAAAGTGAGGAGGCTGTTGGTGAAGAATAAATAAGGTCTGAACTTGAGTGGTGGTAAAGAATGAGAGAGACATTCAAGGACCAAGTCAATAAAAGCTGGGAAATGGTTGGACAAGGAAGATGAAGGGGAAGAGGCCAGGGTATCTTCAGATTTTTGTCCCAGGTAGATTCTGTAAAACAGAAAGTCAAAGTGAAGTTTCTGGATCATTTTGAAGGTGATGAGAAGAAAGAGAGATTACATTTGGCTTTGCATGTTCAGAATTGTAGATGCCAATGGGATAGTATGTATTGATTTTTAACAGGCCTTTATTGAGGATCAAGTATGTGCCAGGAACTCTGCTAGATGCTAAGGTTATGAAATTTTGGTCACCCTGTTCCTACTGGGATTATTATCTAGAGGAGGGAGACATACGTATAAATTGTCCAACGTAAAAAAAATTCATATTACAAGATTTTCTTTAGTTGGTAAATGGATAACCTGTGGTATATTCATGCAAAACAAAATTATTCAGTGCCCGGAAGAAGTGGCTATCAAGCCATGAAAAGACACAAAGGAAGCTTTAGCACATATTACTAAGTGAAAGAAGCCAATATGTTAAGTCTACACACTGTATGATTCTAACTACCTGACATTCTGGACAAGCCCAAACAATGGAGACCATAAGAAGATCAGTGGTTTGCCAGGAGTTGGGGGAGAGAACAGGATGAGTAGGCAGAACGCAGAGAACTTCTAGGCAGTGAAACTACTCTGTATGATGCCATAATGTCACCGTGCATTTGTCAAAACCCCTGGACGCCTGGATGGCTCAGTGGGTTAAAGCCTCTGCCTTCAGCTCGGGTCATGATCTCAGGGTCCTGGGATCGAGGTCCGCATTGGGCTCTCTGCTCAACTCAGGGAGCCTGCTTCCTCCTCTCTCTTTACCTGCCTCTCTGCCTACTGGTGATCTCCCTCTCTCTGTCAAATAAATAAATAAAATCTTTAAAAAAAAAAAACCCTTAGAAGGTACAACACCAAGAGTGAACTGCAATGTGAACTATGGGCTTGGCATGAAAATGACTTGTCAATGAGGTTCACCCAATTGTAACAAGTGTACCACTCTAGTGGGGGAGGTGGATATGGGGGGTGTGCATGTGTGGGGACTGTGGGTATATGGAAAACTATCAGTACTTTTTGCTTAATTTAGCAGTGAACTCAAAACTGCTCTAAAAATAAAGTCTATTTTAAAAGTTAGTATTACATGAGGCTAAGATTGAAATCTGGGCAGGGAATAGAATTCTGAAGGGGGAGGGTTGGTCAGGAAGGGCTTCATCATGGAGGAGACCTCGACTTGTGAGGGACATTTAGTGGAGGCTGGTGGATAGCTCAGGAGAGGGCTCTAGGCAGGCAATATTGATTCAGAATTCATCAGGTCATCAGTGGAATCCAGGGAACCTGGGGAACAGTGTGTCAAGGTCAGAAGAAAGGAGTCATGAAGGTGGGATCCCAGATACGCCAGTGCCTGAGAGGAGGGAGGACCTTGGAGAGGATGAAAAAGGGAGGGAGAGGATGGGACAAGAAGTATATGGGGTGACAGGTGGGGATACTCACCACTATACTAACTAGGAGGACACAATAAAAAAAAAAGAAGTATATGGGGTGAAAGGAGGGTGCTGGCAGGTGGAGAAGGTACAAGAGTGGTGCTAGGTACCTGGGAACTGAGGAAAATGGTTAAGCCACTGAGAGTCATTTTGAACCTATGGACTAAAGGAGAGATATGCTGGGTCATCTAAAAATGAAAAATAGTTCAGGGACCAGGAGTACTGGACTGTAGCCTATTTTGTACGTCTAGGAAAACTAAAATAAGAATGTGTTGGCCAGAAGGAAGTTGGTCACAGAGCAGAAGAAAGGGAGAGTGCCCAGAGAAAAGATAGCCAGTGCCCAACCCAGGATTGTCTAGGAGAGGAGAACTTGACCTTCAGTCTCAGCAAATTCTGTTCCTAAAGACAGGTACAGAGGGTTTAAGTCATAAGACTTTGAGTTTTCTTGTCCCAGTGCATGACCATCTCAAGGACAAGTTGGACGGATACAAAAGGCTGTGGTGGCCCCTAGCCCCTTTGTTCCACCAGCCATCTTCTTCTGAGTCTGTTCACCAAGGAGCCTTCCAACACTCATGCAGATTTGCCCTTAAGTTGCCAGGTCCTGAGTCTAGCCTTTCCTAGTGGAGACTGAGAAATTAGAATTTAGGTATTTATCTCCAGCTGCTCATCAAATGCCCCACATGTCTTTCTTCTCCTCACTTGGCCTCATACTTCACTGGCAGAATGAAACTCCCTCATCTTCCACCCTCACCGCCACATCTACTAATCTACAGATTTGTGTCTAAACCTATTGTCAGTGCCTCCCTTTCATAACAGGGATGAAAGGCTCTTGTGTTTATGTCCAAATCTTCCTTTTATGCCCTGAACTCATCCCAGCTCACCTTCTCAAGAACTTTACTCCCTCTATTTCCTCCCATCCCTTGCTAAATGATCCTCACCTGCAGAAGTACATGTTCTGGAATAACTCATCTTTTGAAAACCCCTCTAAGTGACCAGACATCTCCCTCCAGGTATTGTCTTATTTCCCTGATTCTCTGCACAGCAGGACATGTCAAGTAAATAATTAGATACAATCACTGTCATCACTCCTCCACCTCTGATTCTCCCTTTGAGCTTTTTGAACGTGTCTTCTATTCCCACCATTCCACCCAATCTCCTCCTATCAAAGTTACCTGTGATCCCCATCCTGCCAAATCCAACAGTTGTTCCTCATTGGCACTCAACCCTGATGACTCCTCCCTCTTCCTTAAAACAGCCCCTCTCTTGGCTTCAGGGACACCACTCTTCTTGATTCCTTCCGATTTCATGGGCCTCTCTTCAATGTCATATTCTACTTGTTGGACAATCAATAGCTCCCCAAACTATGTCCTTAGCCTTGACTGTCACTGAGCTTCATACTTAACCTCTCACACTGCATAGTTGACAGCACACCATGGATGTCTGTCAGGCCTCTGGTCTAGCACATGGCCAAAGCTGAACTCTTAATAATTTCCTCACAAAACTCTGTGCTCCGTCTCAAGAATGGGACCACCATCTTCCCCAGTTCTCAAACCAGACACTTGGGAAGCATCTTTGATTCCTCCCATGGTGGAATGCGGCCAACTATGAGTTCCATTGGTTCTACCCAGAAATGATATTCTGGTTCTGTCCGACACTCCACATTTCTGTAGCCATCACTTGTAGCAGATGTCATAATACACTCAGGCACTCTTTCCCCCAGTGGCTTAGTCCGTCTCCAGGAATTCCTCTCAGCTGAAGAGAACCCTCTCGCCTAAGGTTGTGTTCCCTCCCCAGGCCCACATCCCACCACCCAGGGACTGGTTGATTCTAAGGTCTGAAAGCCTAGCCCTCTGTCTTCCATCCAGGACAGGCCCACAGGGGTCTCCCAGCTCAGGGGAGCATCCCTGGCCAAGGGCCGAGGGCTCTGCTTTAACTTCTTCACACTCTGATTTCTCCCTGTGCCCAACCTTACTTTCCTCACTCTCCCACGGGTGTCACCCCTGAGTGCAGTCCCCAGGAAATTACCTGTATGCAAATCACAGAATTTCAGAGTCTGTCTCCTGGGAAACAATCTTCACCACTCTAGTCAAGACCACAATGGCTTCTCCCCCACAGCAACCATTCAACTAGTCTCTCTGTTTTGGCGGTTACCTCCCTATAATCTATTTTCCTTGTAACAACCAGACTTCTCTTCATAAAACAAAAACCACATGACTCCCCTGCTTAAAGCTCTATCCATTCACTGTTGCACTTGCACGAAAATCCAGGCTGCCCACCACTGGGCCCAGTGTGGTCTGAGCCTACTGACATCTCTGGCCTTGTCTCCCACCACTCAGCTTCTCATGCAGCTCTGCTGCAGGCAAGCTGGGCTTCTTTCTGTTCTTTAAACACCTCAAGCTATTTCCCACTTTAGAGACTTTGTATCAACTGTTCTCCTGGCCTAGAATGCTCTTACCCCAGTGTCCCCATGGTTGGCTCTTTATTTTCATTCAGACCCCAGCTCAAATGCCACCTCTCTAGAGAAACTTTCTCTGACTACCTGGTCTAATGTAGGTTCTCTATGTAGGATGTTCTGTCACTTCACCCTGCCTTATTGTCATCATAATACTTACACACATGAGATCTTACAGTTTGTCTATTTCTTGACCTAATTTAATCAGTGCCCCATCCCTCAAATGCAATCTTTATTGAGAGTGGGGACTGTGCCCATATCATTGACTGCTTCAGTGCTGTATCTGCGATACTCACAAGTGTGCAAGGGGGTAAAAGGATGAATGGATGGATGGATGGATGGATGGATAAATGAATGAATGAGCAAATGAACAAGGGACAGTTTCCAGGAGCCAGCATGCCAGGATCCATTCATTCTTGACATCCCCAAAAAGGTTTAGATGCAGTGAATTTCTCCCTAGGACACAGCTCTAAGCCCCTTTGGTCACCAACATTAAAGGTCACAGAGAAGTTAAGTACAGGAAGGACACGAATCATTCATAGGATTCAGTAACTAGGAGATTGTTGGTGACCTTGAGGAGAATAGCTTCAGTGGAGTAGAGGAAGCAGAGGAATTAAATTGCAGCAAAATGAGAGTGAATAGAAGGGCAAGTAATGAATACAGAAAAATCTTGGAAAGAATTTGTCAGGGATGGAAAATAAAGACTTACTTGTTTCTGTTGATTGTTTGAGATGGGCTTTGCTTGGTTATAATCTACGGGGAAATTATTGACCTGGTAGCACTATAAGCTTTCACTAACACTCACAGGCTACTGGCAGAGCCAGGCTAACTTCTAAGCTCTTTATGTATTTGTTTTCTGTTACTATGTAACAAAGTGCCACAAATTCAGCACATATTTATCATCTCATATTTCTGTGGGTCAGGAGACCTTACATGGTATAGATAGGTCCTCTGCTCTGGGTCTCACCACCTACAATCAAGTTGTGTCAGCTGGGTTGCTTTCTCATCTGGAGGCTCAAATGGGGCAGAATTCACTTCTAAGCTCACTCACGTTGTTAGCATAATTAATTTTCTTGAGGTTGTAACACAAGGGCCCATGGATTCCTGAAGGCTATTGGCTAGAGGCTCCCCTGAGGTCCTAGAGGCCACCTGCAGGCCCAGGGGACCTGAGGATACCCAGAGCTCCCTGCTGTGTCTGCTTACTTCATTGAGCCAGCAAAGAAAGTCTATATCTCAAGTCTTCTAAGACAGAGTCTTACGTAATGTGACGTAATTATGGGAATGACATCCCATCACATTTGCCATATGCCATTGGTTAGGAGCAAGTCACAGGTCCTGTCCCTACTTCTGTGAAGGGGATCTCATGATGGCCCAAATAGCATGAGGTGAAGATCTTGCATGGACTTTAGAGGCTATCCACTTAACTAATTTAATCCTCACAAAGCAGTATGGGGTGGATCTTATTGTTATCTTCATTTTATGGAGGAGAATGCTGGCGGTGAATGAGAAGGGGTGATAGAGCAAGACCCCTCAGGCAGCATGGAAGGGGACAACATAGAACATAGCTGGAGAATTCTTCTGTAATTGGAAGAGAAACAACTTGGCCACTGATCCTGGAGAGGAACAAGGGAAGGCTCCAGTTTAGCTTGTAATATTGGGATAAGTTCCTACGTATTTACCTGAAAGAAATAAAAACATATGTCCAAAAGATGTGTATGCAAATACTTATAGCAGCATTGTTCATAGTAACCAAAAAGTGGAAACAACTCAAATGTCCATCACCTGGTGAAAAGATAAACAAAATGTGTTTTATCATATGATGGAACACCCATTTTGCAATAAAATGGAACCAACTTTTGTTGTAGGTTCCAACATGGACAAGCCTGAAAAACATTATGCTTGGACAAAAATGATTACCTATTGCATGATTCCACTTATATGAAATGTCCAGAAAAGACAAGTCTGTAGAGACAGCAAGTAGATTCGTGGTTGCCTAGGGCTGGGTGTAGGGATGGAGCGTGACTGAAAGTGAGCACAGGATTTCTTTTTCAGGTGATGGAAATGGCCTAAGATTAGAATGGGTGATGATTGTACGATTCTGTCAATACATTACAAATCATTGGATTGTACACATCAGCAGATGAATTTTATGGTTTGTAAAATACACCTCATTAAGCTGTTAGAAAAAAAAGATTAGGGCAATAAGTTGGCAGAGTTCTTCCCACCCCTGCCAACTGGTATTTTTCTCTCCCATGGAGGGAAGGTCATAGGCTGAGAGGGAAGAGTGTGATTTGGGGGTGAGGGGAATTGTCTGGCATAAAGACTAAAAATCCAGGAGTTGGGGGGGGGTATCCTGCATGGCTCAGTCATTAGGTGTCTGCCTTCTGCTTGGGTCATGGTCCCAGCATCCTGGGATCGAGCCCCGTGTCAGGCTCCCTGCTCAGTGGGAAGCCTGCTTCTCCCTCTCCTTCTCTCCCTGCCTGTCTGTCAAATAAATAAATAAAATATTTAAGAAAAAAAAAAGTCGAGATTAAAAAAACACAAAACACCAGGAGTGGAGACTATAGACGAAGCTGATGTGTGGAAGGTCATTGCCAGCAGAGCTGAAGGTTCAGCCCTAGAGGAGACAGCGAGCTGGTTGTGTCCCCAGTCTACAGTATATTTTCCAAGTTCCTAAGTGGAAAAACAAGAGTCACATATTGAACCAGACTTGGCATTTTGCTGGATGGGATGGGAAAAGGGACAAGGAGGTTGAGGGCATTGGAAGAAGGGGATCAATATCATGGTGACAGCATCTTAGATAGACAGGGAAGGAAGCAATGCTGGGATTCCGGGAGGAGCTGATGGATGGACACTGAGGAGAGTTCAGACATAGGGGCTGCAAGAAGGTCAAAGGCCAAGCACAGTGGGAGTGGGGGTCTGCAGGGACAATCAGAGGCTGTGTTGCATATGCTTTTCCTTTCATGAGGCCTGAGGGTCCCGTCCCAATGTGCTGCACCCCATGCAGAGCAGAACAGACGGCCATCCCCCTTGGGATAGGCCAAGCTTAAACAGTCTTTTTGGGTAGCTTGAGCAATGGGCTTTGCCGCCAGCTTGGCTGTGTTTCAAACCTTGATTCCACCACTTTCTGGCTTCCTTGGGAAAGTTGCTGACCAGCTCTCAGCTGACTAGTTTCCTGGCCTGTAAACTAGGAATATTACAGTATTGTGTCTTGTAGGGCCATTGCGAGGAACAGATGGGACTTGGCCAGAAGCAAGGAGTGCGGTGCTGGCCTGAAGAGCACCCTTACCAGGTGTCAGCGCACAGCCTCAGGCTGACATGGTGCGTGCTGCTATAAGCCCGCAGGCGGGTTGGGGACCCAGGGGCCAATTGCACAGTTATGCTTGCGACGCTTCATCTTCTTACTCTCAGCCTGCTGGTCCAGCCTGGGGATGTCTGTCTGATCCCACCTCCTGGGCAGAGGGAGACTCTGCAGTCTCCACCTGTCTGCAAGCAGGTGCCTTCTGGTCCTCTCTGTCACTGGCGGAAATGCAAGCTCCTGGGTCACCAGGGCTCCTCATGCTGACTGACTGTGGCTGGGGTCCTTGGATCATCTATCGTGAAGGAAAATACAAAAAAAAAAAATGTAAGCCTTTAGGTCTTCAAATAGTTGCTTGGGGAGTGGGGTGGGAGGAAGCACTCTCTCCCATCGGATGCCTCCCTGGGGTTCCGAACCTCCTCTCACCAGCCAGCCAGCCCCGTGGAGGTGAAGGCGAGTCCACCCCAGCCTCCCTTTCACGCTCCAAGTCCCACAAGAAGGAGGATCGATGCTTTCTGCGTCTCCTGGAGACAGACTGTGCATTCCTGCAGGCTATTGACAGCCTAGCCGCTCTCTGGTATCTTCCATACTTCATTTGTGAAAAGAACTGTAATTACCCTCAAGGAGTCATTGGAGAAAAGTGTACAAATTGAAAAGGACTGGAAATGGGCACCTCTGGCTGCGGAGAAAACACTTTCCATATTGAACCGTCCTCTCCCGGGCCCGTGTGTTCCCATTTGCTCGGCCCTTAGCAATTCTGCCGAAAACTGTGGCTGTCTTTGTGCCCACCCCGACAATGGGCATTTGACATGGAGGGCAGCGACATTAATGAAAGACAAGAGTTTCCCATTTCTTCCTTCCACAGCTAACTACTTTCCTTTCAACTCCTACTGCTAAATAGCTAGGACAATTAATAAAGCTTCGGTTGTGCTTCATTTTTTTTTTCCCCTCTCTTCTTTTCTCCCCACACAGTTGGCTGTTGACGCTGCCTTAACCTGACCATTCAGTGGCCTTGTTAACTGGTCCGGAGACTAAGATCTTGCCAAGTGTGGAGAGTTACAGGATCTGGGGAAGAAAAGGTCCCTGTTACGGGAGCAGTTATCTGAGGTCAAGACTCTGAGAGTCCCGTCCCAGGCCCTGAAAGGTGACCCTGGGCTGGGGCCAACCTCTGAGCTCCCCAGCCAGCTGCATGGCCTCACACTGCCCTCGGCCTTGAGGCCTTTCTGTTTGGGGAACTGTATTCGTTTTCTGGGGCTGCTGTTAACAATGGACCTCAAACCTGCTGGCTTACAGAAGGAAAGTTATTTTCCCAAAGTTCTAGGGGCTGGAAATCCAAAGTCAAGGTGTTGGCAGGGCTGGTTCCCCCCAGACGCTCTGAAGGAGAGTCTGTTCCATGCCTTTCTCCTAGCGCTGGTTGCTGCCTGCAACCTTTGGTGCACGGAGACTTGTAGAGTCATCATTCCCATCTCTGCTCTGTCCTCACATCACCCCCACCCAGACAACTCCCTGCTTCTCTGTGTTTTCTCCTCTTCCATCTCTTAGAAGGACACTCATTGTTGGTTTTAGGGGACACCCTGATCTAGGGTGATGATCTCTTCTTGAGCTCATTACCTTCATCACTTATGCAAAGACCCTCATCCCAAAGAAGGTCACAATCAGAGGTGCCAGGTGGATGTATAGTTTAGGGGACACGACTCTAACCAGCTTGGGTTGCTTCCTGCCCCATTCTCTGCCTGGTGCCAGAGGCTAAAGCCCATCGTGTCACAGCAGCCATCAGTGAGCAAGTGGGGGCAGCTATGGGACGGGCCCGAAAGGAGAAGAGTGAACTCAAACAACCAAGCAGTGGATCTCTGCCCCCACCTGCTCCTGGGCTGTCCACACTCCTCCAGCGAGGCCTCCAGACTCATCTGGGAAGCTGCTCAGGACCCATCTTCTCAACCCAGTTCCTCTCCATCCTGTTTTCCCAGCTCTGAAGGCTCAGCTCCGGGACACTGAAGTCAACCTCACCTTTGACTTCTCCCCTCATTTCTATCCTTGGACGAAAACTTAGCAAGCCTACACCTGGCCCTCTCCTTCCCTCTATTTGAGGTCCATTCTGGACTTGAATCTGTGCAGACACTCCTTGTTCAAGGTCAGGGAGAACACCTTAGCTTATACCCCATGTAATCATATATCTGTCCTTGCCTTTCACTTCATACTGAGACAGGCTAACTGGGCACGGGGAGGGGGGCACCTGTCTAGGACCACAGTTGAACCCGGAACAGTGTTCCTAGCTCTGGCCGTGCCATTTAGCAGCCAGAACGGCTCAGCATTTGGGTGTGGGCCCTGCATCTCCATGTGCACCCACAAACCCAGATTCAGACGTACACCCTGGGATTCTCAGCCCTCTCCTGTTCTCAGGACAAGGCATAAAGGGCTTCACCCCCACTATGGCCTCCTAGGGAAAGTGCAAGGACTCTACCTATTCTCCTTAAGAACATGAGAGATTCCTGCTTGTACTCATTGTGGGAGCAGACGGCCTTTTGAGGTCTCTTCAATCCTGGCTTTTGTTGATTCTAGACATGGTGAGGGTTTGGGAGTTTTCAGAGAAGGACTAGTGATTAAAAGACAGAGTTAATTGCCCCTGGTGGTCATGACTACTGCCCTTGGCTTATGTCCATCCCTTCTTCTACCAGGAAGAAAGGAAGGTCTTAAACTAGGAGAGCCAGAGAGGGTGGTTTGTTCTGTGTCCCCTCCCCACAACACAAGTACGTACAGTGATGGTAAAAAGATCTGCATTTCTTTAGCAAGAGCTCCTGTTTGCCTGATTTCATAATGAAGGAGAAAGGGCCAGATCGTGTCATTCTCGGGGGAAATGTACCCACTCTTTCTAAACATACAGTGGCTCCGAGGCGCTAGCTGCTTTTCATCGTCTGCTATAATCGCTCGTTTTTTATTGGCACATAAAAGGGCTTCCTGTAAAACATATTAAAGCTTCCAATTCTGAATGAAAGGCACTTGATGTAAAATCTCTCTGTGAACAGGAACCACAGTAGGGGAGTTGGTGGCATCTCCCCTGTGTGGGAGGGTCAGAGCAGCCTGGGGTGTGAACTGCACCCCCATCCCAGGAGCTGGGGCTGAGGAACCCACCCTGGGGAGGACACAACCTGGCCGGGCCCTCCACGAACCTGGGCTTTTACTCCTTCTCCTGCAGCTGAGCCCTTCCCTGAAGCCATCAGACACGTATCAAGAAGGATCTGAAGCCCTAGGCAAACATGATACATGGCTCCCGGATGCCTGTTTTATTAGAAGATTCAGGGGAAAAAATGTTATTATCTTTATGTGCAAATAAACATGGCAATATTAGGAAGTAGGATACAAAATATGTGTACATTTTTAAGATCAAAACACAGGATTTCAGAGAAATTGCCTGGCTCTGGGCAATGTTCCTATCTAGTAGGGGTCTTTTAGTGGAAAAGTTTGAGCAACATTGGTGTTCGGGTCCAAGCTCTAATTCCTGAGCGTCCAGAATCCTTTATGACTGGCTCCATAGTCAGGGTGGAAAAGTCTACTGCCTAGAACAGAAGTTTTCTGAATGCAAGTCTATTTTTCCCAGTTTAAGAGAGCTCTGGCTTGGAGGGGGAAAGGATTCCTGCATCACTCAGCGAGCAGCATCATCGAGCTGCCTCTGTCCTCACCGAGGCCCCCTTCCATAGGCCAGCCCCAGCTTCCCTGGTGTCATAGCTACAGCTCTGAGCTCAAGAGATGTTCGGACCCATAGCGAGTTAGCATACAGCTTGAGGTTAGGCCTGCAGGAACTAGATGCTGGTCCCGTTTTCTACCTGTACAAACAGGGATGGCTGAAAGATTAGCTCACATTGATTACGTGTTACCACATGCCAGGCACTTTCCTAAGAGCTTTGCATGTGTCAATTTATTTGCTCTTGGTAATAGCCCTGTGAAAGATTTGCTATTATTATGCTCATTTTACGGATGGGGAAACCAAGGTACAGAATGTTTAAGCAACTTGCCTAAGGTCACATAGCTGGGAAGCGGAGGAATTCAGGATTTGAACTCAGGCAATCTGTCTGTAGAACAAGCATACAACTCCTTCTTAAGCTTCTCTGTATCTGTTTTTCTTTAGATTAGTATTCTCAAAGAGGAGTCTTCAGACCTGCAGGGTCATCGAATCACCTGGGAACTGGTTAGAAATGCACATTCTTGGGATGCCTCGGTGGTTTAGTCAGTTAAGCATCTGCCTTCATCTCAGGACATGATCCTGGGGTCCTGGGATCGAGTCCTACATTGGACTCCTTGCTTGGCAGGGGGCCTGCTTCTCCATCTACCTGCTGCTCCCCCTGCTTGTGCTCTCCCTCTCTCTGACAAATAAATAAGTAAATAAAATTAAAAAAAAAAAAAGAAGAAGAAGAAGTGTATGTTCTTAGTCTGCACCCTGGACCTCCTGAATCAGAAACTCCAGGTCTGAGGAGCAGGCATCTGTGATTTAGCAAGCCACCCCAGTGATTTAGATTCCTGCTAAAGTTTGAAAAATCACTGCTTTGGAGGGTTAAAATGAAAATAATGTTTATAAAATTCTTAGCACAGCATTCAACAAATGTTAGCTATTATCATGACCAGTTTTATTTGATAAGAGTGAAAAAAAAACTATTGTGGGGAATATAAAAAAACACCTGTCTCCTTGGTAAAGAGCCATAGAAAGCAACTTACACTGGCAAAAAAAGAAGAAAAGTATTCAAGTGTGCTGGGGGGAGAAATGCCTACAAAACCATCATGGAACACCTGCCACCTGGAATTCGATCCAGTCCAAAGAGAGGTAGCTCCCACAAAGGGGCAGAGCCCATTTTGTCATTTGAAGGACGCCGTTGCCTCCTCTGCGAACCCGATGTGATTTGGTTAACATGATGGCCAGCTGATTCACCGGCTGGCTTCAGAGCTGGACCTCGGTCCCCAGTCCCCTCCTGGGCACCCTGATCCCTGCCCACGTGACCTCCTGGCTCAAGACACAGATGCCACACCCCCTGGCCTCCTACACTTGCTCAGGTATCATGCAGACACTCTGCTGTGGGCATGACCTGCTCCCTTGTCACGGCATGTCACCCTCGGCAGGGTGATGGGCCTTCCTGTCCCTGGGCCCGGTGTGTAATTGGCCTGGCATTCCCCAGCAGTCTCCTGGGAATTGCTTCTGTCAGGAGTGGAACAAGCTTATCTGTTTAGCCTGAATTATGTCACCATGTGCTCAATGTAAACCTGACCGCCTTCCCGAAGCGCTGGTCCTGGATGGATTTGTGAATAATTTCGCCACCACAATTATTTTACAATTTTGTATCTTCGCTGGCAACTTAATGCATAGTTTGCAGCAAGAAGCTGCATAAATCAGGACTTCAAACAAAGGCTCTCCAATCAAGCGAGGAGCTCCCAGCACTGAGAGAGGGGGTGAGCCCCGGAACTCAGGGGGTGGGGGCTGGGCTTCTGGGCCCACATTCCCCCAGGCTGCACCCAGGCTCCGAGCTTCCGTCTGCCCATGGGACCTTTCCAGTGCTCTCCAGTCTAGCTTTTTTCTTGTCATCTTAGTGTTTAAGTTGATTTCCACTTTTATAAATGGAAGTGGGAGGGGGATGGTGGTCTGACCTTTCTTTTTCCTGCTTCTAGAGCCACTTCCCTAAGCTCCCCACCCTCCAGGACAGGACCTGGTCCATAAAGTTTATCTGTTCCAGCATTTTTTTAAAAAGATTTATTTATTTTAGAAAGAGACGGGGGAGAGACAAGGGGGTAGGGAGAGAATCTCAAGCAGACCCCTGCTTGAACCGGTGACTGGGCTCCATCTCACGACCCTGAGATCAGGACCTGAACTGACATTAAGAGTCAGACGCTCACCTGACTGAGCCACCCAGGTGGCCCTCCAGCATTCTTAAATGTCTGTCCTCTGAGGTCCTTGAGGTGCGTCAGGGGCTGCCCTGGGGACAAGGCGGGTTGGGGAAAGGCTCTGTGGTTTATCAATCAAGGCAGCTACGTTTGGATTTATTTCACACATCAGGGTTCCGTCTGAATAAAAGTGTTTAGCTGCTAAGCAATTCTGAAAACCCCTAGTCTAATCTAACCCGTTTGTTTTATAGAAGAGGAATCTGAGAAAGTGGCTTTTCTCAGTCCATTTGCTGTGCGAAGTACATTCTCACCCAGGTGAGAGACTCAGGCTCCAGCAAAGCCCCCCCCCCCGCCCCCCACCTCCTCCACAACCAGCTTCTTCCATTTCCTGGCTTGTGCAACCTTGAGCTAAGGCTACTTCACCCCCTCTAAGTCTCTGTCTCCTCATCTCTGAAATGGGAATAATGACAATTTGTTCCGTAGATGAAATGAGATCAAGTGCAGCGTGCCCAGGTCAGCGTCTGGCACATGGTAAGTAATCACTAAATGGAAAAATGTGACTCCGAATGTTAACAAGAACACCCGTGGCAATCTCTTTGTGGTGTAGTCCGTGTGTCAGGAAAGAAGAGACTGGCGTGAACTGAGCACATGCCTGCCCGTGGCCTGTCATTTCGTCTCCATGCTGGTCGGTGCGCCTCCTCCTCCACATTTTGCCGGAGAGGAAACTGTGTTCCACGAGGCAGAAGGACCAGGACAGCCTCTCGGACAGAAGTCCACCCTCCTGAGACCAGGCACCGGCTGGGCAGGGCCCTCCAGCCATTTCAGTAAAAATATTTGGCTGGCACTCAGGCTGGGCTGTTAGTAGTTTCTTTAAACCCCGGGAGCTGTGTTCCCCAAATATGTTTATTAGCAGACTTTGTCTCTCTGCTGCCTTCTGACTGTGTTTACTTTTCTAGCATCCTCCTCCTGCAGTATATTGTTCTATTAGCTCCCTCTCCTCCCTAGTTTTTTGTTTTGTTTGTATACTCTCTCCACTTTCGTGAGTAATGAAAGAGACTTGTGAGGGGCCTCTCACTGGGGAGGGAGCCCCAGGAGAGTGGGTGAGGTAGAGCTCTACAAGCTTCAAGGCTGTAGACTTAGGAAAGGTGTTCTTTCTCCGTACACACGGGGGAGAGATGGGGCATCCCTTTATTCTTTCAATTATTTAGCTGGTCTTCATCAAGCACCTCCAGGCACTCCTTGCGGGGGTGGGCAGGACAGACCGGGAATTGGGGGGGGCGATTAGCAGTGGGGAGGACAGATAAACTAGCCGTGAAGAAAATGAGTGGTGCAGCCAGGAGAAGGCAAAGTCCTTGGTGTGGGTCGGGGGAGCACTTTATGGGGACTCCATCTCTCACCCAGCTCAGGCATGGCCCAGAGGAGGTCTCAGTAAAGATGCTGAACAAGCATTTGTGAGAAAATCACCATGGTATCGCACCTTCCCTGCAAGCCCAGACCTTTCCCTGGGGTCCACAGGGCATGTCTGCTTGGACCTGTAGGCATCCAGGGATGCCCTCGGGGGGATTTTTCTCTGTCTTCAAGCCAGTGTCCCGTGCCCAGGCCATTCTGGGGACCTCAACTTTCCTTCCCTGGAGTCTGCTGGGCACCTGCGAGATCCCAGCTAGGGCAGGGTGAGCAGAAAGAATAAAACTCCTGCCATCTCTCATACATGTAGACACACTCACATATAGGTACAGGTCTCTACTAGGCACACAGACTTGTGCATACAGACAGGTATGGGCATCCAGGAAGACCTGCTCCCCTACTTAGAGGTACATGGCAAGCGTGCGTGCACACACACACACACACACACACACACACACAGCACAGAATCATGCAGTCACTTAATTCTTCTCGAAAGCCTGCATATACCGGATGCCATTCAAGGCACAGGGAATAGCAGGATTCAAAGAAACACTCCATACCCTCACAGAAACAAAGAAGAGACAAAACACAAAAATACAAATGCGCCTAAGTGCGTCGGAGGTGAATAATAGAAAACTGTGAGAAAAAAATAGCAGATAATATGTTCTTAAGTTGGATGAGGAGGTAAGTAGCAGAGGAAATATTTCAGGCATGAGAACACCCAGACAGAGGCCTGGAGGAAGGGAAGAGTGTCATACATCCAAGAAGTCAAAATATGGATTCATCATTCATATGAACACAGACGGTACATACATATGTACATACAAATATAGAAATCTACACACAGATGAGTGTGTACACTAAGCACATGTACCACACACACATAGACAGGTGCATGGAGCACTCACACCAAGTCCAGGACACATATATCAGAGGGGATGAGCACACGCATGCACCCATGAGCACACATATAATGTACCAATGAGCATATACACACACCTGTGAGCACATGCACGCACACATGCACCTATGAGCATACACATGAATGTACCTATGAGCACACACACATGCACCTATGAGCATGCTCACACATGTACCTATGAGCACATGCACACGTGCACCTATGAGCATGCTCACACATGTACCTATGAGCACACAC
>PITA01026681.1:0-22225 GCA_004023965.1 Spilogale gracilis
TGGCCATTCTGGCTGGTGTAAGGTGGTATCTCAGTATGGTTTTGATTTGAATTTCCCTGATAGCTAGTGACGCTGAACATTTTTTCATGTGTCTGTTAGCCATTTGTATATCTTCTACGGAGAAGTGCCTCTTCATGTCTCTTGCCCATTTTTGGATGTGTTCATCTTCTTTTTGGGTGTTGAGTTTGAGTAGTTCTTTGTAGATCTTGGATACCAGCCCTTTGTCTGTAGTGTCATTTGAAAATATCTTCTCCCATTCTGTGGGTTGCCTCTTTGTTTTGTTGACTGTTTCCTTTGCTGTACAGAAGCTTTTTATTTTGATGGAGTCCTAGAAGTTCATTACAAAGCTGTGATTACCAAGACAGCATGGTATTGGCACAAAAACAGAGAAATAGACCAATGGAACAGAGTGGGGAGCCCACATATGGACCCACAAATCTACGGTCAAATCATCTTTGACAAAGCAGGAAAACATATCCAGTGGAAAAAAGAGTCTCTTCAATACATGGTGCTGGGACAATTGGACAGCTACATATAGAAGAATGAAACTAGACCATTCTCTTGCACCACACACAAAGGCAAACTCAAAATGGATGAAAGACCTCAACGTGAGGCAGGAATCCATCAAAATCCTGGAGGAGATCATAGGCAGTAACCTCTTTGACATCAGCCACAGCAACTTCTTTCAAGACACGTCTCCAAAGGCAAAGGAGACAAAAGCGAAAATGGACTTCTGGGACTTCATCAAAATAAAAAGCTTCTGTACAGCAAAGGAAACATTCAACAAAACAAAGAGGCAACCCACAGAATGGGAGAAGATATTTGCAAATGACACTACAGACAAAGGGCTGGTATCCAAGATCTATAAAGAACTACTCAAACTCAACACCCAAAAAGAAGATGAAACATCAAAAAATGGGCAAGAGGCATGAAGAGGTACTTCTCCATAGAAGATATACAAACAGCTAAGAGACACATGAAAAAATGTTCAGCGTCACTAGCTATCAGGGAAATTCAAATCAAAACCACACTGAGATACCACCTTACACCAGTTAGAATGGCCAAAATTAACAAGACAGGAAACAACAAGTGTTGAAGAGGCTGCGGAGAAAGGGGAACCCTCTTACACTGTTGGTGGGAATGTAACCTGGTGCAGCCGCTTCGGAAAACAGTGTGGAGATTCCTTAAAAAATTAAAGATAGAGCTACCCTATGACTCTGCAATTGCACTGCTGGGCATTTACCCTAAAGATATGGATGTAGTGAAAGAAGGGCCATATGCACCCCAATGTTCATTGCAGCAATGCCCACAATCACCAAACTGTGGAAAGAGCCAAGGTGCCCATCAACAGATGAATGGATAAAGAAGATTGGGTACATATATACAATGGAATACTATGCCTCCATCAGAAAGGATGAATATCCAACTTTTGTAGCAACATGGACTGGACTGGAAGAGATCATGCTGAGTGAAATAAGGCAAGAAGAGAAAGTCAGGTATCGCATGGTTTCACTTACTTGTGGTCCATGAAGGGTAAACTGGAGGACAGTGGGAGAAGGAAAGTAAATGGGAACTAGGGTAATCTAGGGAGGGAAATGAAACAACAGAGACTTTGGACACAGAAACAAACTGAGGGACTTGGAGGGAGGAGGGTGGAGGGATGGGAAAGCCTGGTGGTGGGTACTGGAGACATCTAAAGTGTGGAGCAGTGGGTGTGGGGAATGGGGAATGCATCTTGGAACACTGGAAAAAAAGATTTTAATAACAATAAAAAAATTAAAAATAAAAAAAATTAAAAAAGAAAAAAAAATAATTGGCAAAGAAATCAAACTTTTACTCTTCACAGATAACATGACGTTCTATGTTTAAAATCCAAAAGAAACCACTAAAATATTGCCAGAACTGTTACAGGAATTTAGCAAAGTGGCAGGATATAAAATGAATGAACAGAAGTCAGTTGCAATTCTATACACTAACAGTGAGGTAGAAGAAAGAGAAATCAAGCAAATGATGCCATTTACAATTATACCAAAAACCATAAGATACCTAAGAATAAACCTAAACAAAGAGGTAAAATATCTGTGCTCTGAAAACTACAGAATAGTTATGAAAGGAATTGAGGAATACACAAAGAACTGCGAAAACATTCCATGCTCATTGATTGGAAGGAAAAATATTATTAAAATGTCTGTGCTATCAGAGCAATCTACACATCCAATGCAATTCCTATCAGAATACCATCAGTATTTTTCACAGAACTTGAACAAACAATCCAAAAGTTTGTATGGAACCATAAAAGACACCAAATAGAAGAATTTTGAAAAAGAAAACCAAAGCCGGTAGCATCACAATTCCAGAATTCAAGATGTTTTGCAAAGCGATAGTCATCACGACAGTATGGTACTGACACAAAAACAGACACATAGATCAAGCAACAGAACAGAGAACCCAGAAATGGACCCTTAACTCTATGGCCAACTATCTTCAACAAAGCAGGAAAGAATATCCAATGGAAAAAAGACAATCTCTTCAACAAATGATGTTGGGAAAATTGGACAGCCACATGCAGAAGAATGACACGGGACCATTCTCTTACACTATACACAAAGATAAACTCGAAATGGATGAAAGACCTCAGTGTGAGATAGGAAGCCATCAAAATCGTAGAAGAGAACATGGGCAGAAACCTCTTTGGCCTCAGCTGCAGCAATTTCTTGCTAGACATGTCTCCAAAGGCAAGAGAAACAAGAGCAAAAATGAATGATTGGGGCTTTATCAAGATAGAAAGCTTTTGCACAGCAAAGAAATAGTCAACAAAACTAAAAGGCAACCTACAGAATAGGGAGAAGATATTTGCAAATGTCTTATCAGATAAAGGGCTGGAATCCAAAATCTATAAAGAACTTTTCAAAGTCAACACCCAGAAAACAAATAACCTAGTCAAGAACTGGGCAGAATACATGAATAGACATTTCTCTAAAGAAGACATACAAATGTACAGCAGACATATGAAAAAATGCCCAATATCACTCAGCATCAGATGAATGGATAAAGAAGATGTGGTATATATATACAATGGAAAATTACTCAGCCATCAAAAAGAATGAAATCTTGCCATTTGCAATAGCATGGATGGAACTAGAGGGTATTATGCTAAGTAAAATAAGTCAGTCAGAGAAGGAAAAATATGATTTCACTCATATGTGGAATTTAAGGAACAAAATGGCTCCTAGATGGCTCAGTCAGTTGGGCATCAACCTTAGGCTCAGTTAATGATCCTGGAGTCCCAGAATCGAGTCCTTCATCAGGCTTCCCACTCAGTAGGGAGTCTGCTTCTCTCTCTGACCCTTCCTACTATAGTGTGCTTGCTCTCTCTCTCTCTCTCACACACATAAATAAATAAAATCTTATAAAAAAATAAATAAAACAGGGGCACCTGGGTGGCTCAGTTGGTTAAGCCACTGCCGTCAGCTCAGGTCATGATCCTGGAGTCTCGGGATCAAGTCCCGCATCAGGCTCTCAGATCCACAGGAAGTCTGCTTCTCCCTCTGGCCTTATCCCCTCTCATTCTCTCTCTCTCTCTCTCTCTCTCTCTCTCTCTCTCTCTCTCTCTTTCAAATAAATAAATAAAAAGAAAATATTTAAAAAATAAATAAAACAGACAATCATAGGGGAAGAGAAGGAAAAAATAAAATAATAAAAACAAAAGAGACAAACCATAAGAGACTCTTAACCATGAGAGACAAATGGAGGGTTGCTGGAGAGGTGGTGGATAGGGGAAAGGGATAATGGAATGATGGGCATTAAGGAAGGCACTTGATGTAATGAGCACTGGGTATTATATGCAACTGATGAATCACTAAATTCTACCTCTAAAACTAATGAAAAAATTAAAATCTTTATTTTATGAAGAAAAAAAAACAATAAAAAGGAATAGATTTAGTACTTGGACCTAAGCCAAGCTCTTGAGACCAACAGTGTGATGTATGAGAGATTATTTTTGGAATGGTCACTTTCTGTCTCCAAACAAGTCCTTAACACTGTTCTGCTGTGTAAGGGCTAGACATGCTTTTGTCTTACTTTTCACTTCTGATATCAGGAGGAAAATGCACAGGAGAGGCCTTGGGGCAAAAAGAGAGTAAGAGTATAATAGCTCCACCTTGGCAAATAATTGTAAAATTGTTTGGGAATTTTGTTGAATACTTCACTGAGTTTTAAAAGACAGTTCTCAATCTTTTTGAGTATCCACTCATGAGACCCTGAAGAAGGCCCCCAAAATTAGAAGGTCCTTCCTCTTTAATAGAGAAATGTATGTTCTGTGAGCAAAACTTGTACTCATTTATATATTAACTGAATGAATATGCATTAACTACTTTCTATGTGTCAGTTTTCAATGCAGAGCACACCAAAGAAAATAAGTGTTCCTGTCTTTGTGGAATTTACAGTCAAGAAGGGGAGACAGTCACTATGTAGACAAACTCAAAAATGAATAAATATTTAAAATTGTAATGTAATGCTATGAAGGAAAATTATGGCCCACACTGGGAGCACAATCCAACAGGAGATCAAGGTAGGTTGGAAGACCTAATTTAGGTGTCTCCAGGAAGGTACATCCAAGAAAGTGACATTTACGTTGAGACATAAAAATTAAGTAGGGGTTTACAAGGTAAAGATTTGGAAAAAGAACATCCTAGGAAGATAGTATACTAATATAAAGACTGAGGCAGGGGCGCCTGGGTTGCTTAGTCGTTAAGCATCTGCCTTTGACTCAGGCCATGATCCCAGAGTCTGGGGATCGAGCCCCGCATCAGGCTCCCTGCTCCATGGGAAGCCCGCTTCTCCCTCTCCCACTCCCCCTGCTTGTGTTCCCTCTCTTGACGTGTCAAATAAATAAATAAAAATCTTAAAAAAGAGACTGAGGCAAAAAAAATATCTGGGTATCCTCAAGTTTGAAAGAAGGCAAGTTTGGCATAAATGGAAAATGTAAGATGAGGCTGGAGAATTCAGCAGGGTTCAAACCATGCAATGGACATTTAGATCATATCAATGATTTTGCATTTGGGAGAAAAAGGTTTCAAGAATAATTGAATTCTGGTATGTTCCACTGATGGTCCTTGTTACTGAGTTGTAGAGTACTGGAAGATGACTATTTGGAAAGGAAGAGAGATAATGAGTTTGATTTTGGATAGTACAGCTTTAAATGCATGTCAAGTAAGTGATGGATATATTATTTTGAAGTTCAGAAGAAAAGTCTAGAAATACAGAGCTAGAGTTGTTGGCATATACATCATTATTGAAGATATGGGGGATGGTTGAATTCATCTGGAGAAGAAAGTGTACAGAGTGAGAAAATGAGAGGGCTTAGGGTAAAACTCAGATGGGTCCAATATTTTAAGACTGAGTAAAGGTAAAAGGGCCAAAGAGGCAGGAGGAGAGCCATGAGAATGCTGATCTCAGGAGCTAAAGAAAGATCATGTTTCAAGAAGGAAATAAAGAACTGCATAGAATTATGCACAGAAATAAAGAATATGAGAACCATCGAGTGACCCTTGCATTTAGCATCAGGGTCATTGTTAACCTTGGTGAGAGTTGTGTTTAGTGACAAAATAATCTGTTTATATTGAGTTTGAGAGTGAATAGGAGGTGAGACAATGGAAAAAATGAGACTAGAGAATCCTTTCAGAAGTGTGGTTGTAAAGGAGAGAAAATAGATTATGAGAGCCAGAGGAATGTGTGGGATCCGGGAAATTTTTAAGTGGAAGAAACTTATGATTGCTGATGGGAAAGTATCATGTACCAATTCCATTTCTCAGGATTCAAGGACCAACAATTAGTCAAGGTCAGGTCATAGATAGAGTGCTTGGGCTCACTGCCAACCAAAGCTGATTCCCTTAGGGTGTCCTGATCAGACCCAAGTACACGGCTCTCAATTGCTTTTAAATAAGCTATACTTAGGTTTTCTGATGGCCCCTAAAAGAAGAGGGCTTTTCCTGTAACATTTATGGGCTAAGGCCCTGTTTTTCACTTGGATGTTATCTTGAAGCTGTGTTTAGTTTTACTGAACATTGCTCATACTCTACTTGAGTAACTTTTCTATTTTTAAAAAAGATGTTATTTATTTATTTATTCGACACACAGAGAGTGAGCAGGAGAGAGAGAGAGACAGAGAGCAAGCATTAAGCAGGGGGAACAGCAGGCAGGGGAGAAGCAGGCTCCTTGCTCATCATGACCTGAGCCAAAGGCAGACGCTTAACTGACTGAGCCACCGAGGCATCCCTGAGTAACTTTTCTAAAACACACATCTAATCATGTCACTGTCCTGCTTAACGTATTTCAACTATTCTCCATGAACTTCAAGATAAAGTCACAGACTCCTCGGAATGACAAGCAAGGCCTTCTCTATTTCTTTCTTTCCTTCCTTCCTTCCTTCCTTCCTTCCTTCCTTCCTTCCTTCCTCCTTCCTTCCTTCCTTCCTTCCTTCCTTCTTTCTTTCTTTCTTTCTTTCTTTCTTTCTTTCTTTCTTTCTTTCTTTCTTTCTTTCTTTCTTTCTTTCTTTCTTTTATTCCTTTCTCTTTTCATTTGAGTAAAACTGACACAGGATGTTACATTACTTTAAAGTGCACAACATAATGATTCAAGTTTATACATTTTTTTAATGCTCACCACAAGTATAGCTACCATCTGTCATCATACAATGCTATTACAATATCCTTGACTAGATTCTCTATGGTGTGCCTTTCATTCCTATGACTCATTCATTCCATAACTGGAAGAAGCAAGGCCTTTTCTGATTTTACCTTGTGTAACTATTTTTCAAGTCTCATTTATATTCACTTGCACATTTGTATCCTACACTCCATTTAAACCCAACTACTAACAGTTCTTTGAACCAGCTGAGCTCTCCCTTAACCCCCTCTGCCTTTTCTCATGCTGTTCACCTTACCTAGCTAGAATGCTTTCAGATGAGGAGCTCAACAAAAAAATATTAAATAAATGAATGAGTGTATGGATGAGTGAATGCATGTATGCATTTACTTCAGTTTCATTGGCCATTTTTGTGTGGGGCTACATGGCTGTACATGGTAATGAGTAGAGTATTTATTTGGAGTAGTTGGAGGGTACTTACATGATAAGGTTTTAGGAAATCATTTAGATCCTCATTGAATTAAACCATCACTTTTAGCCTATCCCTAGACCTTATCCCATCAGAATTTTATTTCCTTGAACAAGGGCTGTGTGTTACTGGAGGTCCCTGAAGGAGGAAGGAGTGCTAAAAAAAAGGGAAGAGGGGGCCAGATGGAGAATTTGGAAGTGGGAGGTAGCTGTTGGGAAGTAGCTAACTGTACCACTTTGCCCAGAAGTGATGTTGTGATGGCACTGAGGCAGAAACAAGCCAATCTTAAATATAACCAAATGCAAGGAAACATTGATTTAGAGCCTAAATCATACTTGGGGCAATTTTAATCATCTTGTTGTTGAACTAAAAGGCATATCAAAATCACTTATACTGCCCATCTCAGATGCCCAAGGTAGAGAACTCAGTGGAATGCAGTGGGAGTACAGAGATAGATCACTTCCAATAGAGCCTTTGGGTTTGAGAAAGAGGGGGTAGGTAGGCAAAGATCCCCTAGAAGTGCCAAGTCATTGAGGAAAATTGCCTTCCAAATTCTAGGATTTTCATAGTTCCTGTGGAGGGATAGGAAAGGCCTTGCTTACAGTTATCACAAACATAGTGAATAGATCAAGATGCCTCATCTGGCCACTTCAGGCCTACTCATAAGAAGATCAAGTGCACCCAGTCTTCTGGGCTTTTCTAGGATGGCTAGGACTGGTGTTTATGGGAGTCCAATATCTCAGTTTAAAAGATTTCTACTCTTCACGAAGGTCTGGACTACAACAGGAGGTAGGAAGTAAGAAAATTGCACTCCATTGTACCTTACCTTTTTGCTATGCTTTCTGTTAACTACCAAGCATAACTTTCTTCCATAGGTCAATTTTATTAGTCCTTTGAAGAAATAGGAAATCAGAGCATTGGATAGGAGACAAAGCTTAGGAAAACATAGGCTCAGTCAGCAATATGGACCTGGTTAAAAGTCCCATAGAAGTTGTCAAAGCATAGTAGAAGGAACACAAGACTTAGACTCACTTTGTTCAAATTCCACCCTTGCCAATTTAGTAGATATGTGACTTTGGAAAATTCCCTCACTGCGTCTCAATTTCCCCACCTATAAATTTAAGTTAGTAGTGCCAGCTTCACCTATATGAGGACTGAATGTCTATAACCTAAAAGTAATCAATCAATGCTAATTAAATTCCCCCTATTTGTGGGAAACACCTGAGTAGAGTGGTAGGTGAATCTTGTTTTGAGAGACAAGGATTTTGAAATCCCAAGGTCTGAGTTGAGCAGAAAGAGCTTAGCTAAGTGCTCAGATCCTATAGATGAGGTATGTAGGGGGGAGGGTCATTGGATGGATGAAGTACAACTGTAGCTGGGGATTATTATCTGAGTACTTTCTATTTGGGTAAGCTGAATTTGGGGGTAATTGAATAAGAATGGTGACACCATAAAATCTGGGAATCTTACTCTGTCTGGCTCAGCTTTACTTGTGTTGTCTTGCATAAGCCACTCTGTTTTCCCAATTCTAATCACTTTCTGTTCTCTCTTTCCCCAATTCCTACCATCAAATATAGATGTAATACAAAGTAATTACTATTTACAAACTATGATGCTCTGAATGCTCTGTGGAAAAAAGGAAAGGAAGGTAAAAGTTGAGATAGAGTGGGAGGGAGGGCAAGGGCAGGCAGGTGAAAGAATGAGATCTACAGAGATGTTCTGGAAAGATGCTTTGTACAAGAAGGGGTATGGTCTGCATTTAACTTGTGGAATTTGAGACCAAGATTTATAACTATCTCTTTATCAAGAGTAGATTTGGACTGAGTGACCCAATTGGAGAGCCTTGCTTTGCACCACATAATACAGAGATTAAGAACATGAATTTATATTGCATGACATGGACATTTTTACAGGGTTGATAAGGGTTTGTGGTATGAATAGAGCTGGGGAGGACTAGACAATAATATTTGCCATGTGATCATTTTGGTGATTTTTATATTAATCACTGGTGTAAGGAATTCTACAAGTAGCCATATTAGACATGCTTTTCTCTCAATCTTTCTACTCCCTGGAGATATAGTTCTATTTATTTCCCTCCTTTCACCATTAAATGGCTTCATAATTCATAATTGTACACTGACTTCTACTCCTGCTATTCATCCTATACTATTATCTGAGATGTTTCAACAGCCTCCATGTCATCTAAATATCTGTTTTCTTTCCTGGCTTTCTAACATTGTTGATTTCTTCCTCTTTGAAACTTTCCCCACCTTGGCTTCCATGTGCCAACATATGTCAGTTTCTCATTACCTTTCTGACAGCTCTTTCTTTGCCTTTTTAAGGCTCCATTCTTCCTCTGGCCCACTCAAAGTAGGTTTTCCTCAGGATTCTCTTTTTTCTCTTTATGCAGACTCTTTCTTTGCCACCACATTTCCACAATATCAACTATCTTCTCTGAGTGATTTTGTTCTCTTCATATCAATCGCAGGCTCTAGTTAATATGTATAACTGCTATCTGGACATCTCTACCTGGATTTCCTACTGTCACCTGCTACTCTTATCGTAACAACACATATCTGCTTTCCCAATCCAGTTCTCCATCACGTATTCCCTTATATTATTGTCACTATCTATTTCTCTGTCAAGAAATCCAGTCATCTTTGACTTCTCTTTCTCCTTCAGCTTTCATATTTGATCCCCACATCCTATTAATTCTACCTTCCAGAAGTGTCTTAAATATGTTCTCTCTTTGCCATTCCCATTGCCATCACACTAAGTTTGGTTCTCATTACCTCTCTGCTGAACAATTACAATAATCTCTTTATACATTTCATTATTGCTAAAACAGCTTGTTTCTTCAACAAACATATATGGAGTCAATTAACAGCATGCTGGGCACTGGGTATTCAACAGTGTATCTGATTTCAAGAAACATACAGTCCAGTAGGAAAAACAGACAACTAAAAAGAAAATAACCTTAACAGACATAAGTGTCAAAATAGATGTAAATACAGTAAACTGTGGGACATAGAATGGTAGCCCCTAGCCAAGACTGTAGGATTAAGGAAAGCTTCACAGAGAAAATGGACTGATAAATATAGGAGTTTATGTAGCACAGGAGAGTTAATACAATATTCCAAGCAGAGGCCTAAGCATGAGCAAAACCATGGGGAAAAGCACACTTTTGGGAAATGCAAGCTATTAAAAATGAGTACATAGAGTGTAGCAAGAGAGGTGGGGTAAGAGGCTACATTAATTGACAGGGGTTAGATTATGAGAAGTCTAGTATCCCAGCTCTGGAGTTTAGCGAGATTGGCAAACTATAAAAAATATTTTATATTTTTATTAAATATTAAATTTTATTAAATATTTTATTAAATATTTCCAAGAGAGGAAAAATAACTGGTTTGTACTTGAAGAAATTTGCCTTGGCAGTAATGTGGAGACTGAATTGGACAAGGCAATTCCAATTAAAATCTTAATAATGACTTTTAGAGTCCAGAAAAATACACTTGGAAACGTAAATGGCAAAATAATTAAGAAAACTGTGCAAAAGGCCAATTAACAGGTGTCAAGGAAGGCAGGCACTGGTAAAATAACTCCATGGTTAAACCCATTGTGATGGTTAACTTTGTGTCAGTTTGACTGGCTCATGGGGCACCTAGACATTTAGTCAAACATTTTTCTGGGTGTGTTTGTGGGGACAGTCCTAGATAAGATTAAGATTTGAATTGGTAGACTAAGTAAAGCAGATTGCCATCCCTAGTGTGGATGGGCCCTATCCAATTCACCAACTCATTGAAGGCTTAAATAGAACAAAAATATTGACCCTCCTGTGAGAAAGAAGAAGCTCCTCCTGCCTGACATGGATCTTTTACTGCCTTTGGACTTGAACTGAAAAATCAATTACTTTGGGGTCTTGAGCCTGTTGGCTCTCAGACTGGAACTTATACCATTAGTTACCCTGTTTCTCAAACCTTAAGACTAGGACTGGAACTACATTGTCAGCTCTTCTGGGTCTCAGCTTGCCTACTACAGATAGTGGGACATATATATATGTCTTCTGTTGGTTCTGTTTCTCTGGGGAACCCCCTCATTACTATAGATCTTGGTACTTAGAAGTAGGGTACTGATGCAACAAATACATGAAAATGTGGAGGTGGCTTTGGACTTATGTAATGGGTAGAAGCTGGAAGAGTTTTGAGGTGCATATAAAAATTTGCATATTGAAGGCAAGTCTGGCAAGATCTCAGACAGAAATGAAGAACAGGTTGTTATTGGAAAGACAAGGGGAGGTGATCATTGTTTTAAAGTGTCAGTAAACTTGGCTGAATTGTGTTCTACATTTTTGTGGAAGGTAGAACTTGAGAGTGATAAAATTGGGTATTAGCAGAGGATATTTCTAAGCAAAGTATTGAAGATGCAGCTTTGGTCATCCTTACTTTTTATAGTAAAATGTGAGAGGAGAGAGATGAATTTAAGAAGGAATTATTAGGCAAAAAGGAACCAGAACTTGGAGATTTGGAGGGTTCTTAGGCTATCTCATTCTCAGTAGTCTATATTCTCAGTATATTTTATTTATTCTATTTTTAAAAATCAGGAAGCTTGTCCTGAAGAGAACACTAAGGGTGTGGCTGAACAATCATTTGATAGTATGACTCATAAACTGATTAGCCATCTCAGCAGAAGCTAGAAATAGAGATGGCATTACACCAACAGATATACTGACAGCTGGGACTAAAAAGGACAGAAAAAAAAATGAGACAAAATGAAGGAAGGCTATCAGACTTGTTAGATCCCACAGGACTGGGCTTTAGAGCTCTTTGACTGTGAACATGCACTATTCTTCAAGAAAAGGGAAGAATGACCCCCTGGGGCTCCTGGGTCCCTCAGTCAGTTAAGCATAAACTCTTGATTTTGGCTCAGGTCCTGATGTCAGGGTTGTGAGATTGAGCCCTGGTAGGGCTCTGTGCTCAGTGCAGGGTCTGCTTGGGATTCTATCTCTCTCTCTCCTTCTGCCCTCCCCCCCACTCTAAATAAATTAATTAATTCAATCTTAAAAGAAAAAAAAAAAGGAATGACCCGTAAGACTATTTAGCGATGATCAGCTCTATTTCCTTTTTTTCAAAGACTGGGACTGTCCTTCAGTTATTTGACAAGCCAGATGGCCTTTGACTAGAACTGTGGGGACAGAGCTGCCTAGGGTATTGGGAGTGGGACTACCATCCCTATGTATCTGGAAGATGGGTCATTCAACCAAAGAGAATTATAAGCAGAATTAGACCTATAAATACAGAGAATAAACTGAGGGTTACCAGATGCGGGGGGATGGAGGAATGGGTAAAATGGGTAAAGAGCAGTGGAAGGTACAGGCTTCCACTTATAGAATGAATAAGTCATGGGGATAAAAGGTACAGAACGGAAAATGTGATCAATGATATTGTAATGATGTTGTATGGCGACAGATGGTAACTACACTTACGGTGAGCATAACATGAGGTATAGAGGTATTTAATCACTATGTTGTATATCTGAAACTAATGTAACATCGTGTATCAATTATACTCACATAAAAAAGAAAAAAATGAGTTTTAATATCTAACGGAATCATACCTTTAGACTTACCCATACCTGATTTAGATGATTTTTAGATGAGACTTTGGGCTGAGACTTCAGAGTAATGCTGAAATGAGGGCTGTTAAGATGGAATGAATGTATTTTGCATGCAGTAAGGACATGAATTTTGGGGGGCAGGAGCAAAATGTTATGAGCTGAATTTTGCCCCCTTAAAATTCATATTGTAGAAGCCCTAGTTCCCTATATGACTGAAAGGGAGATAGGTTCTTTAAAGAAACGATTAAGGCTAAATGAGGTCATAAATGTGGAGCCCTGATCCAACAGAACTGGTATCCTTAGAAAAGAGGAAGAATTAACAAAGATTTTTCTTTATCTACTATGGGTAAGTCTAAAGGTATGATTCATCCTGAGGCAAAATTCCTCCCCAGTTGAGAACCTGTGAAATCAGACCAAGTTACATACTTCTAAAATTCAACTGTAGAATAGACATAAGATAGGCATTCCCAATTGAAAAGAAAGAAATATATGAGTGCACAGCAAGAAAGCAGCCCTTTGCAAGTCAGGAGAGCTCTCACAGGAAGCTGAACTCTCCCAGAATCCTGATCTTTGTATTTCCAGGCTCCAGAACTGTGAGAAAATAAATTCATGTTGCTTAAGCTACCCTGTCTGTGGTATTTTGTCATTCCAGACTGAGAAGACTAAGACACCCCCAGACTCTGATTGCTGCCCTGATTGAGTTCAAGTTCCAGTGTTATCACTTGCTGACAGGGTGAACTTGAATAACTGACTTGGCTTTCCTGTGCCTTAGTTTCCTCACCTCTAATATATAGTGCTGTGTTTTTGCACAGTTTTCATAATTATCACTTTAAATTTGAAAGCTGTTATTCCATGTTGTTATTTTATGTTTTAGGTGTTTCTGTAGTCTTACTACTATGAAAATATTTTACATGTAGTTTTTCTTTCTATTGAATTATTCTCTTAGGATTGACTCTCAGGAATGAAATTACTAAGTTAAAGAATATAACTATTTTAGGAACCTAAATTGGTAGGGAAGAAGTAAAACTGTCACTATTTGCAGATGACATGATATTGTATATAGAAAACCCTAAAGATTTCACGAAAAAACTAATAGAACTAAGAAGTGAATTCAGCAAAATTATAGAATGCAAAGTTAATATACAGAAATCTGTTGCATTTCTATAGACCAATAATGAGGTAGCAGAAAGAGAAATTATGAAAACAATTTCATGTATAATTGTACCAAAAACTATAAAATATCTAGGAATAAAGTTAACTAAGGAGACAAAAGGCCTATATTCTAAAAACTATAAAATATTAATGAGAGTAATTAAAGATGATACAAATGGAAATATATTCCATGCTCATGTACTAGAAGAACAAATATTGTTAAAATGCCCATACAGCCCAAAGAAACCTACATATTTAATGCAATCCCTGTCAAAATAACAATTGCATTTTTCATAGAACTAAAACAAATAATACTGAAATTTGTATGTAACCACAAAAGGCCCCAAATAGCCAAAGCAATCTTGATAAAGAAGAACAAAGCTGGAGGTATCACAATTCCAGATTTTAAAATATACTATCAAGCTGTAGTAATCAAAACAATAAGGTACCCAAACAAAAACAAAATAACTGATACAAATACTTTAATTGTAGGGGATCTTAACACGCCATTCTCAGCAATAGACAGATCACCTAAACAGAAAATCAAAAAATAAACAAGAGCTTTGATTGACATGTTGGACCAGATGGACCTCATAGATATATTCAGAACATTCCACCCTAAAACAACAGAATACTCATTCTTCTTGAGTGCACATGGAACTTTCTCCAGAATAGATTACATACTGGGTCACAAATCAGGGCTCAACCAATAGAAAAAGACTGAGATTATTCCCTGCATAGTCCCAGACCACAATGCCTTGAAACTGGAATTCAATCACCAGAAAAAGTTTGGAAGGAAGTCAAACACTTGGACTCTAAAGACCATCCTGCTCAAGAATATTTGGATCAACCAGGAAATCAAAGAAGAACTTAAACATTTCATGGAAACCAATGAAAATGAAGACACATTGGTCCAAAACCTATGGGATACAGCAAAGGCGGTCCTAAGGGGGAAATCCATAGCCATCCAAGCCTCACTCAAAAATTTGAAAAAAATCCAGAGTACACCAACCCTCTTTACACCTTAAAGAACTGGAAAATCAACAACAAATTAAGCCAATCCCACACATAAGAAGGGAAATAATTAAGATTAGAGCAAAGATCAATTAATTAGAAACTAGAGATTCAGTACAACACATCAACAAAACAAGAAGCTAGTTCTTTCAAAGACTTAATAAGATCGATAAACCATTGTCCAAACTAATCCAAAAGAAAAGAAAGAGGACCCAAATTAATAAATTATGAATGAAAGTGGAGACATCATGATTAACACCAAGGAAATAGAAACAATCATCAGAAATTATTCTCAACAGTTATATGCCAATAAGTTTAACAAACTAGAAGATATGGATGCATTCCTGGAAAACCTATAAACTTCCAAGTCTGAAACAGGAAGAAATTGACAACTTGAATAGACCAATATCTAGCAATGAGATTGAAGCAGTGATCAAAAACCTTCCAAAAAGGGGCTTTCAAGATGGTGGAAGGCCAGGTAACCGCATTTCGGGAAGTTCTCTGAAGTGAGCTCAATTCCAGCAAAAAAACACTACGGGACCACTGTGAGCACCCATGAAATCAGCCTGAAATGTGATATTTCGCGTTTCTGGATCACCACGGGAGACAAAGACCATTGGCAAAAAGGTAGAAACAAGTGAGAGCGACCAGAGGCTTACCCCCAGAGACAGGGGTGTGGGGGAGGAAGCCCACAGAGCTGAACCACTGAAAGCAAATACCCCAGCACGAAAGTGCTTTGTGCTTCGGGAATAACAGCAGATTACGGTCTGATTTTGGGCAAAACGGAACCGGGAACACAGCAGAGCCTGCGGCGCAGGAGTCTGTTTTTCCACCGCAGCAGCGGGGAGACGGGGACCCACAGGGACAGAGAGTGCCCTGTGAGGTGCAAAGTCAGTTTTTCCACCGCGGCAGCAGGGAGACAGAAATCCGCAGGGAGAAGAAGTGCCCTGCGGTTCCAGGGAACTTAGAGGGGCCGGGGTGCAGAGTCTATCCCCCCACTGCTTAAGCCAGAGGAGCAGGGTTTCGCGGAGAGCAGGAGTGCCCTGTGCAGCACAGGGGATCTCAGCGAGAGCGGCAGGTGTGGAGTCTATTTTTCCGCCATTTGTCTCTTTTTTTTTTACTTTCTTTCTTTTTTCCCCTTGCCTCCGCTGCTTTTCCCTCCCGCTTCTATCCACCCCCTGGGCAGGGCATGGACCCCCCAGGGAAGGCGATTTTGCAGACTTGCACGGGACCTGAGGAGCCACGGGTCCCCTGGCACGAACAAGGTCGCGCGATCCAAAAGAAGTTGTAATTTTGAGGTGCCAGAGTGAAGCAACAAGCGGGGGCGTGGGCAGAAATCAATCCAGCATCTGTGCCTGCCTGCTGTGACAGGCTGCCAAAGGGGAGGCAAGAAAGAGCCTCTCTCTGCATAGAGGCTCTCTCTGGGAAGGAGGTCTGGGCACAGACATCTTGCTCTGACCTGACTTCCTCAGCAGCTGAAAAAGGACATAAAAGAACAAAGCTCCGCCACCAGAACTGTAACCTGACAACCTGGTTACCATTGAGACCAGTCTCTAGCAAGGGGGCGGAGAGACGCAGCTCAGGTAGAAGGACTGAAACAGCGGGGCACTCCCTGCTCCCAGAAAGCAAGCCAGAAGCTCAAGAGGACAACACACGAACTGTAACCCCAACATCGGGGGGAAAGGCAATTTATTAAACTCTGGGTACTGACTACAAGTACCAAAAGCCCTACACTTTATTGATACAGTTTTCCACCTTATTTGCTTTTTTAAAAAACTTTTTTCTATTTTTACTTTTAAAGCTTCCATTTTAAACTTAAAAATACATTCTCATGGTTTTTCTTCTTTCAATTTTTAGCCCCCTTTTTTATCACAACGTGATACTCAATACAACACACCATAACATTTTTTAGTTTTTTTAATTTTTTTACCTTGAAATTTTTTCAAACACACTCCTGTATTTTCTGCTGTTGTTGTTGCCTCTTGTTTCCCTGTTTGCATTCTCTGTTTTTCCCTTTCTTCTCTCCTCTTTCCTTTATTCTCTCTTTTACATATACATGTAGTTACAAGCCTCAAGTCAATCCCACATCCCTATTCAATACTACCCCTATAACCAGTTCTACTCTCCCTATGTCTTTAGAAAGTGAGCTCCTCCAACAATAATAACAAGACAAACTCAGGAGCATCTGAAATGCATTCCTTGCCCACAAGAAGTGTCTGCCCTCACCTTCCCACTCTAGTCTGTCAGTGTTTCTGTGTAATTGTCTTTGCTATTGTATTATATAAATACTGGTCTTGGGGGTCATATAGGTTGAGATTCGCTTTTCGATCTCTTCATTTACCCTTGATAACCCTTTTCTTTACCCTGTAACAGTTTTGTACCATATAAATCCTACCACTGGGCCCCACTCTGGCAGGGGTTTCTTTTCTTGCTTCCTCTCTTCCGTTTTCTTTTTTCCTTCTCCTCCCTTTTTGGTGGTTAATTCTGGTTGCTTCAAAACATTCCAGAGACCAATCCACCTAGATAGTGGCTGATATATTTAGCCATACACCCTCTCAACCACTCCTAGGCACAATGACTCGGAGGAGGAATATCCAACAGAAGAAGAACCCCGAGACTGCAACCTCGGTCACAGAATTACTGGAAAAGAATATAAACAATATGACAGATACGGAATTCACGGCAGCAATAGTCCAAGCAATGGCTAATTTAGAGAAGAACATTAGTCTCAAAGTGGAAGCCATAGCAACAGAAGTGAAAGCTGAGGTTAGAAAGGGTATAGATGAGATGCAATCTAATTTAAATATGCTAACAGTCAGAGTAAGTGAAGCTGAAGATCGTATCAGTGATTTAGAAGACAGATGGATTAAGAAGGAGGAGCAAGAGAAGTCTTGGAACAAACAGCTAAAATCCCATGAACACAGAATAAGAGAAATAAATGATGCCATGAAACACTCCAATATCAGAATTATTGGAATCCCCAAAGGAGCTGAGAGAGAGAGAAGCCTAGAAGATATTGTAGAAAAAATCATGGATGAAAATTTCCCAAATCTGAGGAATGAAACAAATGTTCATGTCCTAGAAGCAGAGAGGACACCCCCCAAGATCAATGAGGCCAGAAAAACCTCCAGGCACATAATAGTAAAATTCTCGAATCATAAAACCAAAGAATATGTCTTAAGGGCAGCTAGGAGAACGTGATCCCTTACCTATAGAGGGAGGACCATCAGTTTAACGTCAGAACTTTCCACAGAATCCAGGCAAGCCAGAAAGGGCTGGCAAGACATATTCAGGAAGTTACATGACAAAAATATGCAACCAAGGATAACGTATCCAGCAAGGTTGACTTTCAAAATGGAAGGAGAAATAAAGAGCTTCCAGGACCGCCAAGGTCTAAAAGATTATGCAACCACCAACCCAGCACTACAAGAAATGCTAAGAGGGGTTCTATAGAGGAGAAACAAACCCAAGAGTGACACAAAACAGAAATTTACAGAGGTAACCTATAGAAACATGAACTCCATAGGGAACATGATGTCAATACAAACGTATCTATCAATAATCACTCTCAATGTGAATGGCCTAAATGCTTCAATAAAAAGACACAGGGTTGCAGACTGGATAAAACGACAGGACCCATCCATATGCTGTTTACAAGAGACTCATCTGGAATCTAAAGACACTTCCTGATTGAAAGTGAGGGGATGGAAGACCACCTTTCATGCCAATGGACCCCAAAAGAAAGCCGGGGTAGCGATTCTCATATCAGACAAACTGGATTTTAGTCTAAAGACTGTAGTCAGAGATACAGAAGAGCACTACATCATTCTTAAAGGGACTATACATCAAGAAGATCGAACAATTGTAAACATTTTTGCCCCCAACAGGGGAGCAGCCACTACATAAGTCAACTGTTAAACAAAATAAAGAATCATATTGATGCAAATACATTAATTGTAGGATATCTTAACACACCATTCTCAGCAATGGACAGATCATCTAAACAGAAAATCGACAAAGAATCAAGAGTCTTGAATGACACATTGGACCAGCTGGATCTCATAGATATATTCAGAACATTCCACCCTAAAACAGCAGAATACTCATTCTTCTCGAGTGCACATGGAACTTTCTCCAGATGGACCACATACTAAGTCACAAAACAGGGCTCAACCAATACCAGAAGACTGAAATTATTTTCTGCATATTCTCTGACCACAGTGCCGTGAAACTGGAACTCAATCAACATAAAAAGTTCAGGAGAAAATCAAACACTTGGAAGTTAAAAACGATCCTGCTCAAGAATATGTGGATCAACTAAGAAATCAAAGAATAATTGAAACACTTCATGGAAACCAATGAGAATGAAGATACATCAATCCAAAATCTATGGGATACAGCAAAGGCAGTCCTAAGGGGGAAATTCATAGTCATCCAAGCCTCACTCAAAAAAATTGAAAAATCCCAAATACATCAAATCTCATTACACCTTAAAGAACAGGAAAATCAACAGAAAATTAAACGAACCCCCCACACAAGGCGGGAAATAATAAGGATTAGAGCAGAGATGAATGAATCAGAAACTAGAGTTACAGTAGAAACTAGAAGCTGGTTCTTGGAAAGAATCAATAAGATCGATAAACCATTGGCCAAACTAACCCAAAAGAAAAGGGAGAAGACCCAAATTAAGAAAATCGTGAATGAAAGGGGAGAGATCATGACTAACACCACGGAAATAGAAACAATCATCAAACATTACTATCAACAATTATATGCCAATATGTTTAACAACCTAGAAGAGATGGATACATTCCTAGAAACCTATAAACTACAAAGACTGAAACAGGAAGACTTTGACGATCTGAATAGACCTATATCTAGTAATGAGATCGAAGCAGTGATCAAAAACCTCCCCAAAAGCAAGAGTCCAGGACCAGACAGGTTCCCTGGGGAATTCTACCAAACATTCAAAGAAGAAATAACACCTATTCTCCTGAAGCTCTTTCAAAAAATAGAAACGGAAGGAAAATTTCCAGACTCTTTCTATGAAGCCAGCATCACTCTAATCCCCAAACCAGACAAAGACCACATTAAAAAGGAGAACTTCAGACCAATATCACTGATGAATACCAATGCCAAGATTCTCAACAAGATCCTTGCTAACAGGATTCAACAATACATTAAAAAGATTATCCACCATGACGAGGTGGGTTTTATCCCAGGGATGCAGGGGTGGTTCAACACTCGCAAAACAATCAAAGTGATAGAACAAATCAATAATAAAAGAGAGAAGATGGTACTCTCAATTGATGCAGAAAAGGCATTTGACAAAATACAACATCCTTTCCTGATCAAAACTCTTCAAAGTATAGGGACAGAGGGAACCTTTCTCAACCTCATAAAATCTATCTACAAAATACCCACAGCAAATATCATCCTCAATGTGGAAAAACTGATAGCCTTTCCTCTGAGATCAGGAACAAGGCAAGGATGCCCACTCTCACCACTACTGTTCAACATAATGTTAGAAGTCCTAGGAACAGCAATCAGGCAACAGAAAGAAATAAAAGGTATCCACCTTGGCAAAGAGGAAGTCAAACGCTCCCTCTTTGCAGATGACATGATACTCTATGTGGAAAACCCAAAAGACTCTACCCCCAAACGACTAGAAGTCATCCAACAATTCGGTAATGTGGCAAGATACAAAATCAATGCAGAGTAATCAGTTGCATTCTTATACACTAACAATGAAAAAATAGAAAGGGAAATCAAAGAATTGATTCCATTTATTATAGCACTAAAAAATATAAGATACTTAGGAATAAACCTAACCAAAGAAGTCAAGGATCTGTACTCGAGGAACTACAGAACACTCATGAAAGAAATTGAAGAAGACACAAAAAGATGGAAGAGCATTCCATGCTCATAGATCGGAAGAATAAACACTGTCAAAATGCCCAGAGCAATCTACACTTTCAATGCCATTCTGATCAAAATTCCACCAACATTCTTCAAAACGTTAGAACAAACAATCCTAAAATTTACATGGAACCAAAAAAGACCCTGAATCGCTAAGGAATTGCTGAAGAAGAAAAGCAAAGCTGGGGTCATCTCATTACCTGACTTCAGGCTTTATTACAAAGCTGTGATTACTAAGACAGCATGGTATTGGCACAATAACAGAGAAATAGACCAATGGAACAGAGTGGAGAGCCCACATATGGACCCACAAATCTATGGTCAAATCATCTTTGACAAAGCAGGAAAATATATCCAGTGGAAAAAGACAGCCTCTTCAATACATGGTGCTGGGAAAATTGGACAGCTATGTATAGAAGAATGAAACTAGACCATTCTCTTACACCACACACAAAGGCAAACTCAAAATGGATGAAAGACCTCAACGTGAGGCAGGAATCCATCAAAATCCTGGAGGAGAACATAGGCAGTAACCTCTTTGACATCGGCCACAGCAACTTCTTTCAAGACACGTCTCCAAAGGCAAAGGAGACAAAAGAGAAAATGAACTTCTGGGACTTCATCAAAATAAAAAGCTTCTGTACAGCAAAAGAAACAGTCAACAAAACAAAGAGGCAACCCACAGAATGGGAGAAGATATTTGCAAATGACACTACAGACAAAGGGCTGGTATCCAAGATCTATAAAGAACTACTCAAACTCAACTTCCAAAAAGAAGATGAACACATCAAAAAATGGGCAAAACACATGAAGAGACACTTCTCCATAGAAGATATACAAATGGCTAACAGACACATGATAACGTTCAGCATCACTAGCTATCAGGGAAATTCAAATCAAAACCACACTGAGATACCACCTTACACCAGTCAGAATGACCAAAATTAACAAGACAGGAAACAACAAGTGTTGCAGAGGCTGCAGAGAAAGGGGAACGCTCTTACACTGTTGGTGGGAATGTAAGCTGGTGCAGTCGCTTTGGAAAACAGTGTGGAGATTCTTTAAAAAATCAAAAAAAGAGCTACCCTATGACCCTGCAATTGCACTACTGGGCATTTACCCCAAAGATAGAGATGTCGTGAAGAGAAGGGCCATATGTACCCCCAATGTTCATCGCAGCAATGGCCACAATTGCCAAACTGTGGAAAGAGCCTAGGTGCCCATCAACAGATGAATGGATAAAGAAGATGTGGTACATATATACAATGGAATACTATGCCTCCATCAGAAAGGATGAATATCCAACTTTTGTAGCAATATGGACTGGACTGGAAGAGATTATGCTCGGTGAAATAAGCCAAGAAGAGAAAGTCAAGTATCACATGGTTTCACTTACTTGCAGTGCATAAGGGG
>PITA01026682.1:0-22201 GCA_004023965.1 Spilogale gracilis
GGAAGAGATTATGCTGAGTGAAATAAGCCAAGAAGAGAAAGCCAAGTATCACATGGTTTCACTTACTTGTGGTGCATGAGGGGTAACCTGGAGGACAGTGGGAGAAGGAAAGTAAAGGGGAACTAGGGTAATCCAGGGAAAGAAACGAAACAACAGAGACTTTGGACACAGAAACAAACTGAGGGACTTGGAGGGAGGGCGATGGAGGGATGGTAGCCTGGTGGTGGGTACTGGGGACACCTAAAGCGTGGAGCACTGGGTGTGGGGAGTGGGGAATGAATCTTGGAACACTGGAAAAAAAAATTTAAGTAACAATAAAAAAAAAAGTGACCTAATTGCAAATAAACTGTAATATTCAACCTCTCCAATTAAAGAAATAAAATATAAAATCATTTAAAAAAAAAGATACTTTATAACTTTATTGCTGGAAAATGCTAACCCTTACCTGAGTTTTCAGCAAGTCATCATCTTTTGCTGGTGAAGGGTCTTGCCTCAATGCTGACCGCTGCCCACTGATCAGGGTGGTGAGTGCTGAAGGCCAGGGTGGCTGGGGTGATTTCTTAGACTAAGACAACAGTGAAGTTTGCGGCATTGATCAGCTCTTCCTTTCATGGATGATTCCTGTGTAGCACAAGATGCTGTTTGATAGGGTGTTACCCACAGAACTTCCTCCAAAATTGGAGTTAGTCCTCTTAAACCTGCCACTGCTTTATCAACCACGTAATATTTCTGTACTCTTCTAAATCTTTTGTTGTCTTTTCAACAATCTTCCTGGCACCTTCACCAGGAGTAGATTCTGTCTCCAGAAACCACTTTCTTTGCTCATCCATAAGAAGCAATGACTCATCTGTTGAAGTTTTCTCGTGAGCTTGGAGTCATTCAGTCCCACCTTCAGGCTCCACTTCCCGTTCTAGCTCTTGTGCTGTTCCCACCACACATGCAGCTCCTAGCTCCTATCAAGTCCTGACCCCCTCACAGTCATCCACGATGGTGGGAATCAGCTTCTTCCAAACTTCTTCCAAACTCCTGTGAGTGTTGACATTTTGACCTCTTCTTGCATGAGTCATGAATGTTCTTAATGGCATCTTAATGGAATAACAAATCTTTTCCAGACACTTTTCAATTTACTTTGCCCAGACCCAAATAATTTGGATATTATTAAAGAAACTTAAATATTAAATAAGCATATTAAATAGCATCAAAAAATCTTAGATAATGAGACCTGAAAGTCAGAATTACTCCTTGATCTGGGGACTGTGGAATGGATGTCATGTTAGCAGGTCTGAAAACAACTTTCATCTTGTGGGGCACCTCCATCAGAGCTCTTGGGTGACCGGGAACATGGTCAATGATAATATCTTGATGTCAAGTAATATCTTGAAAATAATCTTTTTTTTTCTTGAGCAATAGGATTCAACAGTGGGCTTAAAATATTCAGCAAACCATGTTGTAGACAAATATGCTGTCACCCAGGTTTTGTTGTTCCTTTTGTAGTGTGCAGGCAGAGTAGATCTAACATAATTCTCGTAAATATTTTATTTATTTAAAAGAGAGAGCATAAGCAGGGGGAGTGGGAGAGGAAGAAGCAAGCTCCCCACTGAGGGACTTGATCCCAGGACCCCAGGATCATGGCCTGAGCCAAACGCAGATGCTTAACGGACTGAGCCACCTGGGTGCCCATTGGCTTTGACTTCAAGCCACCAGCTGCACTGGCCCCTAACAAGAAAGTCAGCCAGTCCTTCGAAGCTTCCAAGCTGGCATTGACCTCTCCTCTCCAGCTATGCAAGTCCCACATGGCATCTTCTACCAACAGAAGCCTGTTTCATCTACACTGAAATCTGTTGCTTTAGTGTAGTCACCTTTTTCAATATCTGAGCTAGAGCTCCTGGAAAGCTGGCTGCGGTTTCTGCATCAGTACTTGCACTTCCGTGCTATCAGACGGCCTCTTTCCTTAAATCTCACAGATCAGCCTCTGCTAGCTTTAGGCCTTTCTTCTGCAGCTTCCTCCCCTCCCTGGTCCTTCACAGAATTGAAGATAGTTGGTGACTTGCTCTCAATGAGGCTAATGTTGACCTTCTATCCAGGCCACTCACCCTTTCTCTATCAAAAATAAAGCTGTTTCACTCGCTCGTCGTTCACGTGTTCACTGGAGTAGCACTTTTAATTTCCCTTAAGAATTTCTCTTTTGCATTTACAACTTGGCTACCTGGTTCAGAAGGCCTAGCTTTCAGCGCATTTCCACTTTCAACATGCCTTCCTCACTGAGCCTCATCGTTTCTAGCTTTTTATTTAAAGTAAGAGACATGCGGGCACCTGGGTGACTCAGCGGGTTAAGCCTCTGCCTTTCCGCTCAGGTCATGATCTCAGGGTCCTGGGATCAAGTCCCACGTAGGGCTCTCTGCTTAGTGGGGAGCCTGCTTCTCCCCTCTTTCTCTGCCTGCCTCTCTGCCTGTTTGTGATCTCTCTCTGTCAAATAAATAAATAAAATCTTTAAAAAATATATAAAGTAAGAGACATGCAACTCTTCCTTTCACCTGAACACTTGGAAGCCACTGTAGGCTTGCTAACTGGCCTGATTTCAATATTGTGGCGGCTCAGGGAATAGGGAGGCCCAAGGAGAGGGAGGGGGACCGGGAGAATGGCTGGTCAGCGGAGCAGCCAGAGCACACACGATGTTTGCTGATAAGTGTTGCCCTCTTACAAAGTTTGCTATCT
Source organism: Spilogale gracilis (assembly GCA_004023965.1). Lineage (NCBI taxonomy): Eukaryota > Metazoa > Chordata > Mammalia > Carnivora > Mephitidae > Spilogale > Spilogale gracilis. The sequence continues at coordinate 2,716 of PITA01026682.1, forward strand.
TACATCGCACGGTTCATGGTACCTCAAAACAATTACAATACACATCAAAGATCATTGATCACAATTCACCATAACAGATATAATAATGAAAAAGTTTGGGGCACCTGGCTGGCTCGATCAGAAGAGCACGTGACTCTTGATCTTGGGGTCATGAGTTCAAGTCCACATGGGGTGTAGACGTTACGTAAATAAATAAAACTTTAAAAAATATATAGGGGCTGGAGTGCCTGGGTGGCTCAGTCCGTTAAGTGTCTGCCTTCAGCTCAGGTTATGATCCTGGAGTCCTGGGATTGAGCCCTGTGACGGGTCCCCTGCTCAGTGTGAAGCCTGCTTCTCATTCTCCATCTGCCTCTCCCCTGGCTTGTGCTCTCTCATGCTCTCTTGCTCGCTCTCTCTCTCAACTGAATAAATAAAATCCTAAAAAATAAAAATAAAAAATATAGGGGCATTTGGGTGACTCAGTCAATTGAACGTCCGACTCGATGGTGACTCAGGTCTTGATCTCAGGGTCGTGAGTTTAGGCACAGATGCACTGAGGAACTCAGATGAGGTGGTCAGGATTCGGTGTTACCACCCATCTCTCCAGGCTGTTTTCCTCGCTGCCTACTTCATTCTCTTTCCTCATGATCACAAGATGGCTGCCAGCAGCACCAGGCATGTATCCTAGTCTCTCAGCAGCTCTGACAGAAATATGGACTCTAGGGCGCCTGGGTGGCTCAGTCGGTTTTTAAACTTCCGCCTTCAGCTCAGGCTCAGGTCATGATTTGAGGTTCCTGGGACGGAGTCCAGCATCGGGCTTCCTGCTCAGTGGGAGGGAGTCTGATTCTCCCTCTCCCTCTACCCTTCTCCCTGCTCATGCTCTCTGTCTCGCTCTCAAATAAATAAATAAATAAATAATCTTAAGAAGAAGAAGAAGAAGAAGAAGAAGAAGAAGAAGAAGAGGAAGAAAGAACTACTCTCTTTTCCCAAGAGTTTCAACAAAATTCCCCAAACTGTGTCTCATTAGCCTCTTATTGAGACATGTGTCCACTCCTCTGCCAATCACTGTGGCTAAGGGTTCTGATTGGCCAGGCCCCAGAGGGCCTCAGAGGTACCTAGCATTTGAGTCTGGCTGTGGTTTCTAGTATCTCAGCTTCAGGATTCAGCAGGGCCCAAGAAGAATGGCCCAGACCTTGCAGAGAGGCTTACATTGCACAGGCCTTCAATAAATGGTGATGATTGTTATCGGCATTATTATTTGCTTTGCCTGTGTCGCCAGCATCTTGCACAGAATAGAAGTAATGTCTCGTATATTGTTGGTGCCTAAAGAATCCTTAGGGGTTGACTGATTTCGTGTGTGTGTGTGTGTGTGTGTGTGTGTTTTCATTGATACCATGGACTAAGTCAAACACGGTCCAGACAAAATGAACAACCCCCAGGCATGCGGACAGACCGAGACTCATTATAAAGGCTTTGACATTTTTATTTTGTTTCTTCTTCCATAACTGAATAGATCCCAAAGTCTAGAGCTCCCAGAGGAGAACACGGAACTTTCAGAAACAGACCCTCCTGAGGCACAACCGCCAGCCTGTCAGAGACCAGAGAGTCAGGAACACATTGGAAGGAGCCCGTTAGGATGCTGGCAGAGGAGGGGGCAGGTTGAGCTTGTCAGACCCAATGAAACTATTTCTTAACTCATCTAACCCTGCGGAGAGGTCACCTCGGGACAAGGATGTCCCAGCTTGACCCCTTCCCCTCGGGCCACCAGCTATTCTAATTTAACGAGCCAGTTTGAGTTTCTGTGAGGAACTGGAGGTCCATCAAGACCTGACCGGCAATGGATGCTATTTATTGAGTATCTGCAGGGCCCCCTATTGCGTACCTTACGGGATTGGTTGATTCAAATTTTATTTATTTATTTGACAGAGAGAGACACAACGAGAGAGGGAACACAGGCAGGGGTAGTGGGAGAGGGAGAAGCAAACTGCCCGCTGAGCACGGAGCCCAATGCGGGGCTCCATCCCAGGACCCCGGGATCATGACCTGAGCCAAAGGCAGACCCTTAACCCTGGGTGCCCCTTTACTCGATTTAAATACAGGACCAACAGGGGCGCCTGGGTGGCTCAGTTGGTTGAGCAACTGCCTTCGGCTCAGGTCATGATCCCAGAGACCTGGGATATCCGGCTCCCTGCTTGGCGGGAAGCCTGCTTCTCCCTCTCTCACTCCCCCTGCTTGTGTTCCCTCTCTGGCTGTGTTTCTCTCTGTCAAATAAATAAAATCTTAAAAAAAAAAGTTTAACTACAAGACCAACAGACTATCTTTTGGATATTCACATTAACCCTGTATTTGCTTTCCTTTTTCTACTATTTTCTCCCTTTGCCCTGATTTCCTGACTTAATTTCAAAAATAAAACTGATCTCTGTGTTTTCTGATTTCAAAACGAATTAACACATGCTCCTTTTAAGATAATGCAAGAAATGCAGACATAAATACAGTAGAAAAAGTCTCCCATTTGCCACTCCTCTGATATTAACCCCTGCTAACTCCTTGATGTGATTCTCCCCTTGAGCTGTATTAACAGATGTGTGTCCACTTTGTGAAAGGAAACACATTATGCACCTGTTCATAGCCTCCCCTCCTCCCCTGCTTTGAGGAAGGAAACTGTAGGTCAGGAAGCTGTGGACCTGGGGAACAGGTGGAGGAAGGGGGAAAGAAACAAGCTAGGAGAGCAAGCAAGGTGGGAGATGACTGGGTTGGGAAAAGATGGGGAGAGCCTGGCAGGGGGCCAGTGAGGAGGGAGCCGCACAGCCTGGGCTTTGAGGGAGCATTTGAGGGAATTAGAACACAGATTTGGGGGCTGCTGTCTGTGCAGAGGGAGAGAGGGAAGGATAGAAAAAGAGAGGGAGAGGAAAGTGAATTTTAGCAAGTTTTATTGAGATTATAAATAAGGCCTCCCTTAACATTTTCAAAAGAGCTGAATACATACTTAAATTGTTTTTTTTTTTTTTTAATTTCCTTTGCAATGTTTTCTGGGAAGGGACCTGGCATTCTAATTCAACAGGGGGCTGATACTAGCAACACTGTGGTCTGGCCTTTTCCCAAATTACTTTTTCATAAACAAAAAGTGAGATTACATGAGAATAGAAACAGCTACAGTGTATTGTCTACTTACTCTATGCCAGGAACTGCGCTAAGTACTCTTCCATATTAATGTTATTGAATGCTACAATAACTAATGGGGGTAGGTACTACCAGTATCCCATCTACAAATGAGGAAGTGAGGCTCAGAGGGGTGAAGCAACTTGCCTGAGGTCACACAGCCTGCAAGTGGGGATGCTGAGATGAGGTGCTTGTCAATTATTTTAATCTTCCGGTAAATGTAACTGTTTTGTTTGAGGCTTGGGGGATTTTGTTTTATTTTGTTTTTTTAAGATTTAATTTTTAAGTAATCTCTAGACCCCATGTGGGGCTCGAACCCACAACCCCAAGATCAAGAGTCACAGGCTCTACCTACCGAGCCAATCAGATGCCCCTGTTTTAGTTTAGTTTTTGTTTTTTTTCTCTGTAAGTAGCTTCAAACCCCTTTCTGCTGTGACCAGGTAGGGATATCCATGATATCCATATAAGCAAAGGCAGGCACAGACTGCCACCACATCCGCCCCCAATTCCTTGCAGTCGTGTTGTGGGATTTGAGCTATGTTGGAGTCTCAGTTACCGGGACACTAATTCACAGACCCTGAAGGCTGGACCTGAACAAGATGTGAAAAGTGATCTATTCCAGTCCCTTTTGCAGTTTATGAATCTCCTTGGCAAGTCCTCCCCCGCCCCACCCCGTCACCTCCCACCCAGGTCACCAGGCCCAAGTCTGAATACTCTGCTGATAGGAGACACATTACTTCTGCAGAGCGCAGAGGGCAACAGCTGAGAAATGAGGCCAGGCTGGAGCAGCGAAGCAGAAGAAATGCTTGAGAATTAGCTGAGAAGAACACAGGGAGACTGCCAGAGGGGACAGGAGTACAGAGAGAGTGAAAAACATTTCCTCAAAGGCCTTCCCTGCCAATAGCAGAACTTTGATATACAGCCCCTCTTAGTTAAGGAAGTAAGAATGTGAGTTTTTTTTTAAAGAACCAAGTCACCCCAGAACCAGAGTTCTACAACCTAATAGTTTCCTTTTTGCCCTGGCTGCTAGGAAGCTCTTAGGTAAGTTACATATTTATCTCATTAACTAATTCAGTCCAGACACCTGGTAAATTTCTCCTTATCTCCTTCTAATGACTTTCAATCTCTTTTTATTTAAAAAAAATTTTTTTTTTTTTTTTTTTTTTAAAGATTTTATTTATTTGACAGAGAGAAACACAGGCAGAGAGCGAACACAAGCAGGGGGAGTGAGAGAGGGAGAAGCAGGCTTCCCGCTGAGCAGGCAGCCCGATGTGGGGCTCGATCCCGGGTCTCCAGGATCATGACCTGAGCCGAAGGCAGTCGCCCAACCAACTGAGCCACCCAGGCGTCCCTAAAAAAAATTTTTTTAAAGAGAGGGAGAGGACAATGGGAGAGGGAGAGGAAGAGAAGGGCTGGAAGGAAGCTGGGGCTGGGGCTGGGGCTGGGGAGAATCCAGGCCAGGCTTTGCCACTCAGCGAATTGGCTTTCATCCGGAAGCCTGAATACTCCCATTCTCAGGAGCTTTCCTGGGGAGCTAGCCTCAGAGATCAGGCTGGGCCTGGCAGTCCCGGGCCAGGAGCTGTATCCCACTCCTGGGTGTCTGACATAGTGACAACCTTTGGGCCGGCAGTGCAGGTGAGGGCAGGAGAAAGGCAAGGAAAGCCATGGGCCCTTGAAACAGAACCAGCCTGCTCAGCTCCGCCGACTCACAGGGGGAACTCACCAAAGGCTGCCCAGCCAGTCAGGGCCATGGATAAAGACTCCGGGTTCCAACCAGGCCAGTGAGTGGGCTGGGACCCACAAAAGGACCGTCCAATGAGGGCTGGGGACCACGCGATGAGCGTCCACTCTGGAGTCAAACTCTCTGAATGGATTCCGGCCTCATGTGAGTGAGCCTGGACCAGGCTCTTTACTTGTCTGAACTTCATGTCTAAAATGGGAGGGATATGATGACTGCCTTGAAGGTATGTTTTCAAGTTTAGGTGAGTTTACAAAAGTGAAAGATTTAGCATAAAGTAGTAAATAAATACTCATTCCCCAAATCTGGGGGACTAAGAGGGAGGTGCTGGATGTCCCCACCCCTGGGCCGTACACCCCCTTCCGTGTGTGGAATCTGGTTAGGGCTCCTGCATCCATGCTCCCACATGCTATCCCTGCCGATGTGGGGTCTCCTACCCCATCTTGCCCAGTCTATTTGCTCTGGGGCCTCTGTTGGTCTTCCCTGTCTGACCCCAGCTCTGCAGCCCCAGAAACAAGAACCAAGCTGGGGTTGGTGCCCAATAAATGCCTATCAAACCATACTGAAGGTCTCTGCTGGGGAGTGCAACCTGTTTAATGAGCACTTCCCCCCCTCCCCATCTACATCATCTTGTTTAGCCTTCATATAACCCCTGTCTTCATAGATGAAGATCCTGGGGGTCAGAGAGGTAAAGTGACTTGCCCCACATCACACAGCCTGTAAGTGACAACCCAGGATGGAACCCACCTCTGTCGATTTCAAAGACCCTGCTCTTTCCCTGTGGCTCCAAGCATGCTCCATGCAGGTCCTCCACGTGGAGGGCAGAGCTCAGAGGCTCCAGCTGCTGCTGCAAAGGGCCGGGGGACCTTGGGGTGGGGACAGTCACTCGGAATTTCTGGGCATCCGTCTCCTCACCTATAAAATGAAGGGAATGGATCGGTGATTCTCTATCTTAGAAGCCTATTTAAATTGGAGAGCTCCTAAAATGTACCACTGCCTAAGCCTCATAGGTCAGTTAAACCCCAGGTCTCTGAGAATGGGTCCCAGAGCTGATAGAACTCCCACACTATTCGTTTGCATGGTCAGGGCTGAGAACACTGAGCCAGCCTCTCCCTGAGGCCTCTGGCAAAAAGCCACTCTGTCTGGCAGGGCTTTGGAACCAAGGAGATGTGGGTTCTAATCCCAGAACTGCCCTTTCCCGTATGCCGCCGTCTTCACCCAGCAAACGGGGAGAGCAAGGCTCGGTGAAGTTTCAAGTCACGCAGCTGGGAAGTGGCATTGTGGGGGATTGAATCCGCGTCTTCCCTCGGGAACATCAGGTCCTGGACAGACAGAGGAGGTGTGGGCGGGTCCACTCGGAGCCTGTGGCTGCCCGGGCGGGGCCCCTCGGTGCGGGTGGGGAGGGGTCCTACAGCCATGCCTGCCCCATGACTCACAGCCCAGGCAGCGGGGCTTGGGGCAGCATGAAGTCACCCATACCTCAGCCATCTCCTCGTCTAGCACGTGCCCAGGCACCTCCGCTAGCCGCCAAGCCCCACACCCAGGGCAGCGAAGGGCCAGTGTGGACAGAGCGGGCAGTTGGTGTGGGGCTGGGGGTGTTGACATTGCCCGTGAGAACACACTGCCGGGGAGGCTGATGCCGACTCAAGGCGCAGGCAGAGCTTGTTTTAAACACCCACCTGGGGCGCCTGGGCGGCTCAGTCGGTTGAGCATTTGCCACTTGATCTGTCTCAGGTCATGATCTCACAGGGTCCTTGGGTCGAGCCCATGCCAGGCTCCCTGCTCAGCAGGGAATTTGCTTCTCCCTCTCCTTCTTCTCCTCCCCCACTCTCTCTCTCAAATGAAAGAAAACTTTAAGCCCCCACCCCAACACTCGTATGCCACATGGTCTCCGCAGGTCAGGATACCTTTGTGAAATGCTACCGAATGAGAGTGAAGGCACAGCTCCCAGGCCCCCCGCCAGACCCCCGCCAGTCCCCCGCCAGTCCCCGGACCACATCGCTGCCTCACCCGAGCACCTTCCCCATCTCTCTTCCTTGCAGGCCTGAGTCCCATCGTCGTCCTTCAGAGATGCCTTCTCTGGCCACCCTCCCTGAGCATGTTCCTCCCCTTTCTTCTCTGTCAGGACCCCCGTCCTTCCTGCCTTCTGTTTGTCAGAGCTTATCATTCCGGGCTTGTCCTTCACTTACTTATTGTCTCTCTCCAGTTATACTGCAAAGCCCACAGATGTGGGGACCACTGTGTCTTTCGTGTTCTGTCCTGTCTCTTCATGAGGTATGACATACATGCCACAAAATACACCCACTTGAAGTACGTAAGTCAATGATTTTTAGTAAATGGATGGAGTCATGTGACCACCAGCAGCAGCAGCCAGTTTTAGAACTCCCATCACCCGGAGAAGTTCCCTCGGTGTGCTTGCGGGTCACTTCCTCCTCTCCCCCTGGAGATTGTGTCCCCAGGCAATCACTGGTGGGCTCTCCGCCTCCCTGGTTTCGCCGCTTGTGGAAACGGCGGCGCACACGGAATCACACAATGGGGGAGCTGGGTCTGGCTTCTCCGCACAGTCTTTGTGTTTCACCCTGTTGTCACGGGGCCAGGGGCTGCTCCTTTCTGTTGCGGGGGGAATGCCTGGCGTGGATGTGGATTTGTCTATCCATTTAGTCACCCCTTTAATTTTTGGATGGCTTCCATTTTTTGCCTGTAGAATCATGCCACTGTGAACATTTGCCTATGAGTCTCTGTGTGGATAGAGATTGCATTTCACTTGGGTACATACCTCCATACCTGTAAGCTGAAGGGCTGGGTTATATGCTAAGCATATGTTCAACTTCTTCAGAGACTACTCGGCTGTTTTCCAAAGGGCTGTACCTTTTTACATCCCACCAGCAATGTATGAAGGAGCAGCACATCTTTTTTTTTCAACCAAAATATCCCCAGGAGGTAGCCTGAATACCTGGCATATAGTAAGTACTCAATAAAATGAATGAGTAAAATAAATGCTGGCTGAATCAGCTTGAGGTCAGGCCCCAGCTAGGAGCCTGGCACTGTCCTAATCACAGTGCTCGGGAAACTGTATGAGGTTCCCAGCAGCTGTCCTCCCCTGGCATTGAAATTAAACCAGCAGAACTCATTTTTTTTTTTTTTAGATTTTATTTATTTATCTATTTGAGAGAGAGAGAGAACAGAAGCAGGGCAGAGGGAGAGGGAGAAGCAGACTCTCTGCTGAGCAGGGAGCCTGACGTGGGGCTCGATCCTAGGACCCTGAGATCATGACCAGAGCTGAAGGTAGATGCTTAACCACTGGGCCCCCCAGGCGCCCCCCAGCTGGACTCTTTCCACCAAGGCTAACATGGGTGGGAGCCCCATCCTCACCTCCAAGGACTCTTACAGAATGACATCTTTTGTTTTTTAAAAGATTTTATTTATTTATTTGACAGAAACACAGCTAGAGAGGGAACATAAGCAGGGGGAGTGAAAGAGGGAGAAGCAGGCCTCCCACCGAGCAGGGAGCCTGATGCGGGGCTCGATCCCAGGACACTGGGATCATGACCTGAGCCGAAGGCAGACACTTAATGACTGAGCCACCCAGGCGCCCCCAGAATGAGGTCTTAATACGATGCCCTGGGCTCTCTGGAAGATGATGGGAGAATTAGCTTCACCCAAAACGGAGTATCTCTGCTCTCTCCATAAAAAGGCTGCTAAAGAAATCATCCCAGGGGCGCCTGGGTGGCTCAGTCATTAAGCGTCTGCCTTCAGCTTGGGTCACCATCCCAGAATCCTAGGATCAAGCCTCACATGAGACTCCCTGCTCGGCAGGAAGCCTGCTTCCCCTCTCCCACTCCTCCACATGTTCTTGCTCTCTCTCTCTATATCAAATAAACAAATAAAATATTTAAAAATAAATAAAGAAATAAAATAACAAAGAAATAAGGAAATCATTGCAAACACAGGTCCACACAGCAGCGTCTATGTGTAAATCCACCCCGTGCTGTACCTACTCTACCACCAGCTAACGCGTCTTGCCTGGCTGAAATGGCCTTCATTCTTCAACCAGAAATCGGAGACTATATGTCATGTTACCTTTTTTGCCTTGGCTGAGAGGCTGCTCGTGGCAGCCTTCAGTTGACCGTGAGCTCCTGGAGGGCAAGGACTGGGGCTGCTGTCCCAGGGAGCTTTCTCAGCAAATGTTTGCTGGGTAGAATGAAAGGGAAACACAGTAACTTCATTGATTTATAACATTTTTATCAAACATTTCCAGTGGTCCATGTATTTTTTTTAACAGTCTGTATGTGTAGCTTTCTGTAGGTGCTGTAAATGTTACTTAGTGGCATATAAATTATGAAAGAATAACAATGAAGAAAACAGAGTTCCTTGTTTTAAAATGTTTACATCTGGAGGGAAAGATAAAACACACCCCAGTGAGTGTAGAGGAAATGTGTACGTGATGGATGCCATACAGGAGTTGTTAAGGGCTAAGGGGTCCACAGGTCAGAGTTCGGCTTGGGGACCAGGAGAAGGGCCAGGAGAAGTGAGGGTAGAAGGACAGGTAAGATTTCCAGAGGCCAATGCTTGTAAGGAGCTAAGTAGGCTAGATTTGCAAGAAACAGGCCCTCTCACCCTTGTAGGAGGTAGAAGTGGGTGGAAGGAACACTTGGTTCAAGAATTCTCAGAGAGGGGCACCTGGGCGGCTCAGTCAGTTAAGCGACTGCCTTCAGCTCAGGTCGTGATCCTGGAGTTCCGAGGGGAGTCTGCTTCTCCCTCTCACCTTCTCCTCTCTCATGCTCTCACTCTCACTCTCTCTCTCACACATAAATTAAAAAAAAAAAAAATTCAGGGCGCCTGGGTGGCTCAGTGGGTTAAAGCCTCTGCCTTCAGCTCAGGTCATGATCTCAGGGTCCTGGGATTGAGGCCCACATCAGGCTCTCTGCTCAGCGGGGAGCCTGCTTCCTCCTCTCTCTCTCTGCCTGCCTCTCTGCCTACTTGGGATCTCTCTATCAAATAAGTAAATAAAATATTAAAAAATAATTATTTAAAAAAAATTCTCAAAGAGAAAATAAAAGGAAAAAAGGAGAAAAGAATTCTTGGGATGTCCAGGTGGCTCAGTTGGTTAAATGCCTGCCTTTGGCTCGGGTCATGATCTCAGGGTCCTGAGATCGAGTCCTCATGTCAGGCTCCTTGCTCAGCCAGGGGCCTGTTTCTCCCTCTGCCTGCTCTGCCTGCCACTCTCTCTGCTTGTGTCCTCTCTCACACTTTCTCTCTGACAAATAAGTAAATAAAATCTTAACAACAACAACAAAAAAGAATCTGTTCCCCCCCAAAAAGAATTCTCAGGGAAGCTGGTCTTGAAAACACGTATCCCTTTTGACCTAGAAATTCTACCTTTAGGAATGTCTCCTACAGAAATAATTAAAGATAGACACAAAACGGTAGCTGTAAAGATAGTCCCTTGCAGGGATTTTATTGGAACCAATTATGCCTGTCGTAATTATGCTGAGAAATTTTTGGTAGGATCTTTATAGCCATTAAAAATATATTGATATTTTTGGGATATTTATTGAATAGGATATTGATTGAAGTGGAAAAGTGTTCATGATTTGTGGTTGAATTAAGCACCAGGAAGGTTATGATATTCCGTGTGTTCTTGTGCAGCTCAGCAATGCTTTCTTGGGTATTTATCCCAGAGAGATTTGTCTTCCCATACACAAGAAGACTTGTACCAGAATGTTCTGTAGCATTGCAAAAGCAATCATCAGTGAAGTAAAGAAACTGGTCTATTCATTCTCCAGAACTGGAAATGGCAATACAAATGAAAAAACTAGAGTGATGGGCGGGGATCAACACAAACACACCTCTAGAACATAAAGTCATAAACCCAGAAGCAAGTTGCAGAAGGAAACAGGCAGAACTCTGCTATTCATTTGAAGTTTAACAATATCCAAAGCATGCATGGGAATGATAAGCCCCAAACTTGTGAGAGAGACTGACCTGAGGTGGAAGGGGTGCCTGGGAGGGACTGGAAAAGAGCACCCAGGGGGCTTCAACCATTGCTGTTAGGTGTTATTTTTTTAAACGGGGGAGGCTGGTGCAAACAGGCTAAAAATGTTAAGATTTGTCAAAACTTGGGGTGCCTGGGTGGCTCAGAGGGTTAAGCCTCTGCCTTTGGCTTGGGTCACGATCCCAGGACTCTCTGCTCCCCGGGGAGCCTGCTTCCCCCTCCTTCTCTGCCTGCCTCTGCCTATTTGTGATCTGTCAAATAAATAAATAAAATCTTTAAAAAAAGAAAAGATTTGTCAAAACTCAGTTGTGAGTATAAATGTTCGTTATGGTATTCCTCATATTTTTTTTTGCTTACCATACTTCATTTAAAAACCAATATTCATGGGCGCCTGAGTTGCTCAGGTGGTAAAGCATGTGACTCTCGATCTCGGGGTTATGATTTTGAGCCCCACATTCAGTGTAGAGATTATTTAAAAATAAAATCTTAGGGGCGCCTGGGTGGCTCAGCCGTTAAGTGTCTGCCTTCCACTCAGGTATTGATCCTGGGGTCTTGGGATCGAGTCCTACATCAGGCTCACTGCTCAGTGGGGAGCCTGCTTCTCCCTCTCCCACTCCCCCTGCTTGTGTTCCCCATTTCACTGTCTCTCCGTCAAAGAAAAGATAAAATCTTTAAAAGAAAAAATCTAAAATATGGAGAAAACTAAAATTTAAAGAGTACTATATATATAGCAAATAATCAGTTAATTATGAGTATAGCTACATGACGAGATCACTGTTTTTATTTTCATGTATCTGTACTTTCTGATTTTCCTACAGTAAACATGCATTATCTGTGCAATTTTTTTTTAGATTTATTTATTTGACGAAAGAGAGGGAACACAAGTGGGGGGAGGAACAGAGGGAGAGAAACAAGCAGACTCCTCACTGAGTTGGGAGCTGGACATGGGCCTCGATCCCAAGACCCGAGATCATGACCCGAACTGAAGGCTGATGCTTACCTGATGGAGCCACCCAGCCGCCCCCACCTGGGCAGTGTTTTAAAACCTTAAAGAAAATAAGAATCTAAAAACCTGCAGGGAGGGCACTCCAAGCAGAGACAACAGTAGGCCAAAGGATGTCTATGGAGAAGCTCCTAGCATATTTGGGCACCAGATCGAGGAGGGACAGGAAGAAAAACCTCTGGAAAGGGGCACTACCCATACAACACGCAGGACTTGAGAGCCTCAGGATGACCAGGCTCATGCAGGATGTGGGGCCTCCAACCGGGCTCTCTGGCCTGGGGAGCCTCAGGGGTAGCCCCAGGAATCGGGCTCCACCAGGAGTTTAATAATTGCATTTTAGTGATAATGTAAAAACAACAAGGGTAAGCATAGTCTGACTCCTCCAAATGATCCAGGCTTCTTAACCCGGAGCCGCTAGCTCTATTTCAGCGCCCACATTGGTCTGTGTTCAGGGTCTGGTGAGTGCCAACAACCCGACTTTAATTTTTTTGTTTACTTTAATTGTTTCGGGAGGGTGAGGAGAGAAAGCAGCAGGTCTCAGCTTGGCCGGTCTTTCTCCCGCAGCACCATGAGCTCAGCCAGCAGACCTGGTAGAATTCCAAGGGCCTAGGAGATTTTCAGACCTGAAAAATAAATTTTATTGACTCCACAACAACCACCACCAAGACAACACATGCACGCAAACACAGGCACCCTGCTAACTGAAATAATTTCAATTGCAGATTTATAAAAGTAAATTCCTGTGGCGCCTGGGTGGCTCAGTCAGTCGAGCTTCTGCATTTGGCTCGGGTCATGATCCCCGGGTCCTGGGATCGAGCCCCATGTTGTGTCAGGCTCCCTGTTCAGCGGGGAGTCTCCTGCTCCCTCTGCCTCTCTCCATCTCCTGACCATGCTCTCTCTCATTATCTCTTTCAAATAATAAGTAAAATCTTCAAAAAATAAAAATAAATTCCTTTTTATAGCAAAAAAATAATTGTATTTGAGCCCAGGTCTTGATCTGAGGCATGGCTTCAAACCCTGTGTTGGGCTCCATGCTGGGCATGAAGCTTACTTGAAAAAAGAAATTGTTTTTGTTTGGAGTATGAGTACATTTTAATATGTTTGACAAGGGGTGACGTAGAGCCCCCTAGGGTAAGAATGCTGGGGCCAATGAAGATTCTTTTTTTTTTTTTAAAGACTTTATTTATTTGACAGAGAGAAACACAGCGAGAGAGGGAACACAAGCAGGGGGAGTGAGAGAGGGAGAAGCAGGCTTCCCGCCGAGCAGGGAGCCCGATGTGGGACTCGATCCCGGGTCTCCGGGATCATGACCTGAGCCGAAGGCAGTCGCTCAACCAACTGAGCCACCCAGGCACCCAGGCCAATGAAGATTCTTAAAACAGTCCTGGTGCGGGGTACCTGCATGGCTCAGTCAGTGTAGCATCTGACTTCAGCTCAGGTCCGATCTCGGGGTCTTGGGATCGAGCCCTGTGCTAGGCTCTGCACTCAGCGGGAGTCTGTTCATTCCTCTGTCTCACCCCCTGCTCCTGCTTTCTCTCTCTCTCTCTCTCTCTCTCTCTCTCAAATAAATACATAAAGTCTTTAAAAAGAAACAAAAAACAAACCAACAGTCCTGGTTAAATCTTAAAATATAGAAGAATGACACACCCACAGCAAAGGAGGCCAAATGATGAGCCCTTGTGCTCGGTCTGTGAGGGGCTTCCCCTTGCCCAAATGGAAAGAAGTGGCCCAATGGAGTCAGCCCACATAGCTTTGTAGAGACTCCAAAATAAAAACCAAAGCCAGCAGAAAAGAAAACACAACACGCTGGCAGAGCCAGTAAAACCCTCATAATCCCAAGGCCTGATTTAGATTCCACAAAGCCTCCTCACGCAGGGCCCAAAATGAATGGTGTCCATCCGATGGGTATGGGGCTTGCCGCCCGTGGACGTGACTCATTTGCACCTGGCCTGCAGGCTGTACTGAAGCCCGGGAAGCTCGTCCCTTGCTTTCTGTCATCAGGAGCAATGGAAGAAAAACAAGCCCACTCCACACTGTCTAGCGGGGAGGCTCTCCTTCCTTTCTCCGAGAGCTTGTTTATATGTGGCTCAGGTCTGGGAAACACTGGGAGGGGCACAGGGACCTACTGAAGGCTGGGGGTCCAGGGCGAGCTGGCCGGAGCAGAGTTTCAGGGAAAGGAATGGCTGACAGCAGACGCTGGGCGGGTCCCCCGCATCAGATCAGTAGCGGAGGCCTCCCTGTTTGCTGAACTGAGCGGGACCGGCAGGAAGAAGCTGTTTCTGTGTTCAGACCCTGCATCCAATCCACCCATAAATCATTTTGCTCTACCTCCAAAGTGAGTGCAGCCCCAGCCCCTCCTCCTAGCCTCTGCCCTCCACCCGGGACTGCACCATGGGTTCCCCACCCTCTCCCTGCTCTGCCCTTGTCTCCCCAGAGCCTGTTCTCTAGGTACAGAAAGAGGGAGATTTTTAGAGTCTAAATACTCTGCCTCAGCGGCTTCTCGCCAAGTTCAGAATCAGATTCCAACTCTTCGTGGTCATGGCCTAGTTCCACCCACCTCTGCCACCCCTTCCTCCCCCCCCCTCCGCCACTCCCCTCTACTCACTCAGCTGCAGCTGTTCTTGATGTTCCCAGAAAATGCCAAACTCATCAGGTTTCAGGGTGGTTGGTCCCCCCTGTCCCGTACTTGGGATGTTCATCCTCAGGGCTCAGTGGGGTGGCTCCTTCTTTCCACCACCAGGGTTTCACCATCTCTGTGAGGCCCTTGCCCTTGTTCCCCTGGAAGATGCAGCTCCGCCTCCCCTCACCCCTCCCCCTGCTCCATTAGTCTGCTTCAAGGGTTCGAAGCTCTTATGGCTGCCTGGATTTCTCCTACCAATGCACACGTTATTCTTTCATATCCCAATTTGCAGGAGATCTCCAGCCCCCAGGGAGGGCAGGCCCTTCTCTGTCCTGTTCACCAGGAGTTTACGAGTGAACAATGAGATCCCATTTCACATTGCTACAATGGCTACAATAAAAAAAAAAGGTGAGGATGTGGGGAATCGAGAGCTTTGGTAGCTTTGCTGGTGGGAATGTAAAACGGTGCAATGTTAGGGGACCAACTCCTCAGAAAGATTTCACATACATTAGCGTATGATCCAGCCGTTCCCCTCCTAGGTACAGGCACGAGAGGGATGGAAACATATGCCCACACAAAAACTTGTCCACGGATGTTCATAGCGGCACTGTTCGTGGTGACAAAAAGTGAAAAACGCCCAGATGTCTGCCGGCTGACAAGAACATAAATAAAATGTGGTATATCGTTACAGTGCAATATTATTTAGCAACAGAGAGAAATGAAGTAATGATACATGGAACTATAACTATGGACAAACCTCAAAAATACATAGTGCTAATAAAAGGAACCAGACAGAAAAGGCCACATATTACATGATTTCATTATATGAAATGTCTAGAACAGGCAAATACATAGAGACAGACAGAAAGTAGATTAGTGGTTTCCAGGGCGTGGGTGTGGGGAGGTGGGGGGGCGGGATGGGGAGTGACCACTAATGAGTATGGGGTCTGTCTTGGGACGATGAGATGTTCTGGTATTAGATAGTGGCGATGGGTGTACAGCCTTGTGACTATGCTAAGAACCACTGAGTTGCATTCATTTTTTTTTTTAAAGATTCTATTTATTTGACAGAAAGAAACACAGCCAGAGAGGGAACACAAGCAGGGGGAGTGAGAGAGGGAGAAGCAGGCTTCCAGCCGAGCAGGGAACCCGATGCGGGACTTGCTCCCAGGACTCCAGGATCATGACCTGAGCTGAAGGCAGACGCTTAACTACTGAGCCACCCAGGCGCCCCACTGAGTTGCATTTTTTTAAAAGGTGAACTGTGGGGCACCTTGGTGGTTCAGTCTGTTAAGCGTCTGCTTTTAGTTCAGGTCATGTCCCCAGGGCCCTGGGATCGAGCCCCAGAGTGGGCTTCCTGCTCTGTGGGGAGTCTGCTTCTCTCTTCCCTCCACTCATGCACATGTTCTCTCTCTCAAATAAACAAAATCTTTAAAAAATAAAAAATAAAAAGGTGAACTTTATAGTATATGTATTATAAACAAAATGTTCACAGCAGCAATATTCATAATTGCCAAAAAGTAGGGAAAAAAACCGAATGCCCACTACCTGATTAATGGATAGACAAAGTACGGTCCCTCCATACAATGAAATGTTATTCAGTAATAAAAAGGAAGAGAGCAAGTACTGACCCTGCTACAGCCTGGGTGAATCTTTTTTTTTTTTTTTTTTAAAGATTTTATTTATTTGACAGAGAGAAACACAGCTGGAGAGGGAACACAAGCAAGGGGAGTGAGAGAGGGAGAAGCAGGCTTCCCGCCGAGCAGGGAGCCCGATGTGGGGCTCGATCCCAGGTCTCCAGGATCATGACCTGAGCCGAAGGCAGTCGCTTAACCAACTGAGCCACCCAGGTGCCCCCAGCCTGGGTGAATCTTGAAAACTTGGTAGTAAGTGAAAGAAGCTGGTCACACACATTCTTTAAACAAATTTTTTTTTCCTAAAAATCTTCCTTATTTGAGAGATAGAGAGTGCATGGGGTGGGACATGGACAGAGGGAGAAGCAGGCTCCCGGCGGAGCAGCATGCCCAATGGTGGGCTCAATGTGGGTCAGAGAGTGGAGGGCTGGAGAGTGATTGTGTGGGTAGGAGACTTCTTTGGGGATGAAAATGTTCTGCAATAGGTTTATGGTAATGGAGGTACAATCCCGCAAATGTACTAGAAATCGTACTGCCCACTTTAAGTAAGGATGACTTTTCGTGGCCTATAAATTCTACCACGATCAAATTATTTTAAAGGTTTGTGGAATGAATGAATGATAAAGTAGGAGGAGAAGGGAAGGAAAACAACTAAGAAAATCTTCCCCAGGTCTAGACACAGCTGAATCCCTAAGACACCCCACCTGTGGACCCCAGGGCACTTTTTTTAAAAACAGATTTTATTTATTTATTTGAGAGAGGGAGAGATTGCAACTAGGCAGAGAGGCAGGCGGAGAAAGAGTGGGGGAAGCAGGCTCCCCGCCAAGGACCCCTGAGATCATGAACCAAGCCGAAAGGACCCCCCGAGATCATGGCCCAAGCCGAAGGCAGAGGTCCAACCCTCTTAGCCACCCAGGCGCCCCCCCCCCCCCCGGGGACTTTTAGTCCTCTTTTATTTCTGCTTCACTCTCCAAACGTCCCACCCCCAATCCCAACGGCGGGCACCAGGCCCTGCGCTGGGCTGGCAAGGGAACCACTAGAGATGGAGCACAGCTGCCCCCTGGTGGTGAGCTGAGGCGAGCACTTGGGAATGCGGTTGAGGGATCAGCCTTGGGAAAGAGGCCAGGCTTAGCTAGCTGGGGAGGCCCCAGGGATAGGCTGGGGACAGAAGAAACTTCTAAATGCTTGGAGGCTGGGAATACCATGATGACACCTAGGACACTTCTCTAAGTCTCTGAGGCTGATATCAGGATTCATAATTATTACCGGATGTTTCTGTTTCCTCTTCCTCCTACAGGGATCTGGGCACTGGGAGTACAGCAAAATATCAAATTTCTGCTTCCCCAGCTTCCAGCAGGGTGCCCGGCTCTTGGTCGGTACTCCACAAAACTGTGCGTTCTGTATAGCGTGTTGTAGTAGAAAGAGCAGATGGAGAAGCCAGGGTGTGAATCTAGAGTCCACCTTGCAAACCCGGTGACTCTGGGTGAATCATGGGACCTCGGTGGGGATGGTGGGGGAGCACTGTATCCAGGGGGGTCTAAGACCTGGGGTGAGATCCCAGAGCTCCACCGACTTGTTGGGGGGCATCGGGGAAATCCCTTTACATTCCCAGCTTCTGTTGTACCCCCTTTAAAAATTGGGAGAGGGCGCCTGGGTGGCTCAGTGGGTTAAAGCCTCTACCTTCGGCTCAGGTCATGATCCCAGGGTCCTGGGATCGAGGCCCACATTGGGCTCTCTGCTCGGCAGGGAGCCTGCTTCCTCCTCTCTCTCTGCCTGCCTCTCTGCCTACTTGTGATCTCTCTCTGTGTCAAATAAATAAACAAAATCTTAAAAAAATAAAAAAAATAAAAATTGGGAGAGCAATACTTTTACCTCTGACCTGTGCTCCTTGGATCCATCTAATGAATATGTACTAGAAGCCCACCATGGCAGGCATTGCCCTCCTGCTGGTTCCCAGCAAACAAAAAGCCACGTCTGCCTCTGCTCTCAGGCAGCTTATATTCCAGCGAACAAAGCCAACAGCCAATTATCACACACCTAAACATATTATAAATGGAGCCTGATGGTTAGGAAGCAGGGTGGCTGTGGGAGTGGGCCAAGGGAGGCTGTACCCTAGATTAGGCTGGAGAAACTCCCTCTGGAGAGGGACATTCAAAGTGAGACCCAAGGAAGGTGAGGCTTGGTGAGAAGAATGTTCCAGAGATGTGTGAAGACATTCAGGAGGGAAGCCGCTGAACCACCTGCCATAGGGAGTCACATGGAAGCCAGAACTGCCATCGCCCAGAGAGAGGGAAGCCAGGAGATGCAGGCAGGGGGCCAGATCATGGTGGGGGGTAGGGTGGGGGACCTGGTGGGCCACCTTCAAGATTTGGATTTCATCCTAAGTGTGACAAAAGGGTACGAAGTAAAGAAATGAAAATCCTACTTCCCCTGCCCACTGCCTCACCCCTCCACACCCAGCCCATATCAACCCAGCTATGGAAAAGAGACCTTGGAGTTGAATGAAAACTCCAAGCAGTTTGGCAGTATGGCTCCAACGACCTCATCACTGGCCACCTCGGGAATCAGCTTTCCAAAATAATCTAGAACATTTGCTAGGGCAGCCATAAGGTTCTAATCCCTGCAAAAGAAAGAACAAAATGTTGGATCTTCCCTTGGTAGCCAAAAAAAAAAAAAAAAAAAAGGAGGATTTCATTCAGTCTGTGGTTCCTAACCTTGGCATGCCTATCAGAATCTCCAGGGGGAAATTTAAAAAGTAGCAATAACTGGGATGTAAGTCAGAGTCTCCTGGGTGTGGAGTTTAAAATCTCTATTTTAACATGCTTCCCAGCTGTTCTAATGCAGAGAGAATCTCTTTTCTTTACATATAGCAGGATACTTTGCAGGAAAAACAGTATTACAGAAATATACCTCCTGAAGCCCATCTATACCTATTGGTCATGTTCTATTGCTCAGGAGTCAAAGTAGTCTACAGAATAGTATAGGAGTAGCTCTTCCTTCTTTTGTT
Source organism: Spilogale gracilis (assembly GCA_004023965.1). Lineage (NCBI taxonomy): Eukaryota > Metazoa > Chordata > Mammalia > Carnivora > Mephitidae > Spilogale > Spilogale gracilis. The sequence goes on from PITA01026682.1 coordinate 21,851, forward strand.
TGTTTGTGTTCTCTGATTTTCCACAAGCATGGATTGCTTCGGTCACAGACAACTGAAGGTGAGATGGAATGGCAGTAAAGCCTTTCAGGGGCGTGAGGGGAGGAGTATGATGATGACTCAGATATTTCTTGGTCTGATCATTGTGTGGCCAGGTGGAAATATTGAACCCCTCTTGGTGACTGGCCCGCCTTAGGGGCTGGTGAGCAGGCACAGATGTTGTCTGGTCCTGGTGGGCAGAGTCAAGCCAGGAGACAGAAATTAATCAAGTCATTGCTTGAATGAGTTGAATTACAAGCCAAACCAAGTTTTTGGCAGGAAAGAAATGTGGCTTTTTTTTTTTTTTTTTTTTTT
>PITA01026683.1:0-22227 GCA_004023965.1 Spilogale gracilis
AACGATTGTCTTCTCCGTTTATCTGGGTGACAAACTCCTATCTGTACTTGAGAATGCATCTCAGGTTGCCTTTGGGAAATGATCTGACTCTTCCTATTTCCTATACAGTAGTCCAGTCCTTCCTTTTCTCAACTACCTTTCACATGCAAGCCTCCATGAAAGCATGCAATATATGGCATCCTGGTTTTCTCGTTACTTCTCTCTACCTTGCTTAACTGTGGGGCCCCATCTGCCGCTGACACTGACCATGTTCTAAAAGAGAAGCCCAGTGTTCACAGCATTTTTAAGCGAAAGGGCTAAACTTATCTCTTCAGATTTAATTTTTATAGCCATTTGGATCCAATTCAGCACTTACCTTTCATTCTGTTGAATGAAATTATTACCCAGACATCAATTTATCCTTATTCTCATCAGAAAAAAAAAAATCCTCAATGATTTATTTATGTAGAGTTTCTGCAAAAGCTTTCTAATGATACCTCCAATGACCTTCCCTCCCCAATATTCTTCAAAAATATCCTTTCAAAATGCAGATTGAGTTATGACACTCCCTCCATTCAAAATTCAGGTGCTCCCCATTATCAGCAAAGTCAATGTCTTCACGACATGCCGGATTGCTGTGATGGGCTGCCCCTGCCTTCATGCCTCACCTCACACCACATCCTTGGCTACCACAGCTCCATGTGTCACATGTCACCTAGACTCTCTTCTCTCTTGTTCTTCTTTTCCCTTTATTCTCTGCCTGGTCTTTCCTCCTCCGTCCTCCTTGTGGCTGAGTGGAAATTCTGCCCTTCTGTTTTTTTTCACCCAGGGACTGATTGTGTCTCCATTTAGCATTATTTTAAAAATGCCTCTTATGTCTTCTCCCCGACTAGACTAAGTTCATTGAGCCTTGAAATCCCTAGCATGCTGCCTGGCACCAAGTCAACAGAACACTGATTGTTATTATTCATCCCCTGCCCCCGAGATATTGTTCAAAGATGTGGGACCAAGAGTTCCAAATGCTGAGAAGAACAGGTTAAAAATACTAGGTTGGAAACAGATTAAATATCTTATTTCCCCCCAAGACTGAAGGTGAAACAGATGGAAATGCCTGTAAGGATGTTTCCATAAATTATTCTGTGTAAAAGGCACCTAGGAGCCCACTCAGTCATGAGAACTCAGGCCATTCCACCTTTGTTTTCATTGATTTTCCAGTTATCTTGTCACAGCCGGGCACAAAATAATGCTAATTGGATGAGGCTTATCTAAGAATACCTTATTAAAAAACTAAAAAAGTATCTGGGAAAGTATAAAGGTGATGCTAAAGCCTTCAGAAGGGGAGATAAAAAGTACTATATGTTTGTCAGAAGCAATAGCTGAGCCAGTCCTTAAGCACCCAATAAGAAAATATGGATATTATTATTTATCTTCCAAGATGGCACAGCATCTTAAATCTGCCTCCTACTGTCACTATTCAGTCAGTAGGTACCGAGTGCCTCCTGTGGGGCAGGCATCCTGTGGGGGGCAGGGGAAACCACCCACTCCCACCCCTGGGGCCCTGCAGTCCAGCGGAGGAGGGGCCTTGTGACATGGTTACAGAAGGAGAGTGAGTTCCCCTGTTAGAGGTGCGGGGCAAAGGAGGGTGTGTGCTCTCCTGGTTGAGTGGACCTGAGGAGGCTTTATAAGCACCCTTGAGTAGTATCTTGAAGGACGAGGAGGTATTCACCAAGTCTCAGCATAAGGGTTTCTTGGTAAGGTGGTGGTTCCAGGCTAAGGCATGATGCAGTGAAAGCTCATGGTGATGTAGAGAGTAGGCTTCACCAGTATTTGTACTGGGTTACTTCATTCTCTAGAACATAGACATTGAGACTGAATCCCTTTCACTGGGGAGGTTGGAGTATGAACGTGGATGTAAGTGTTCCTTTTTCCTACCTCTTTAGAAGAAATTAAGGTGCTCTACACACCTGGGTTTAGAGTCCTAATCAAGGTAAGAACTTTCTTAGACATTCTCACTGTTACTAACCAGCATTCTTGTAAGTGGAGGTGGACAGGTAGAACTTGGGACCACCAAAAATGGGAGCTGATTCAATCATTGGACAATCCTCTCTAATGCTCCCCAGCGGAATGCCGCCACTGGGATAGTAAGGGAGGGGACTTGCAGCTGCGTGTGGTTTGGGGCTTGGGATCCATTCTGCCTCTGTTCCACAAAATTCTACTATTTGCTTAAGTTCTCTAAGTGCGCTGCCCAGTTCACTAGCTCTGGAACCTTGGGTGATACCCTGCAGAACCTTTGGTGGGTGGCTAGGGACTTGGAAACTACTGGTCATTTGTTATTTTGGCAAACCATAGGCCTTTTGAGTAGGGTTGAGTTGGCACAGAGAATTAGGATATTTCACGGAAGTGGTCCAAACAGAGGTAGGAAAGAAATACAAGACAGAAAAGGGGCTGGATTCTCACAGGTATTGTCTCATCACTGTGTTTCATTTTCTTTCTTCCCCTCAGACAACCCTCCTGTTCTGGGGGTAAATCAGTACTAAAGTGAGTTAATTGTGAAAAGCCGAAAGGGTCTTTTCTTTTCTTCCCTTCACATTTGGATACACATCTCTGTGACTGTATAACATTATTATATTATATGTATCTGGTGATAGTAATGTGCCATCAGGTTAATTTTGATCCATTGACAAGCACACTAATAAATGTGCTGATGAATTGTTCCTGATGTTTTGAGTGAGCAAGCTTTTTTGGGGGGCTGGGCATGTATTTGTTGACTGAATATGAATTCTATACCCAGCACACCCTGCAAATCTGGCTTAATCTGTAAGTAGACTGGGGAGTCATGTTCTCAAAACAGCAGGGCTAGAAATGGCAGTGCCCCTGCTCACAATGGTCCAGGTTGCGCACTGCAAAACTCTAGGGGGAGCCATTCACACATGTAAGAGGCACCTGTTAGGATTAATGGTATTGGAATCTTTTCCTCCCAGGTCTCAGAGTTCTGGACCACCTTTTCGTCACATCTCCCCTGACTTTCATTTTTTCCATCCTTCTTCATTCATTCCTGAGGTCACTTGGGGGTTTTATAGATTTGTACATTTTTAGTGTTATATTTTTCAGGATAGGCTAGGTTACACTGCAGTAACTAATACTTTCACCATCTCGGGGGCTTCAGTAACATTTATTTCTTGCTCATTCTTCACGTCTGTTATAGGTCGGCTGTGGGCTCTGCTCCAAGTCATCCTCAGATCCAGGCTGAGAGACATCCATGATTCCTTATAAGGAAAAGAGGTCAGGGTGAACCACACGGTGACGTCTGAAGCTTCTGTTAGCATATCATAGGTCAAAAAAGTCTACAGTTATGAAAGGAGGGCAAGGAAGCCTAACCTTATCATATGCCCCAAAGAACAAGACCCAGGGTATCTTGGAAGAGCGCTAGTGACTGTCATGGGTGTAGTGAAGAGGGACAGTGGGATCATGGACTTTGAGCCGAGTCAGACACAGGTTGGAATCCTGGTTCTCCTTACTTTATGTTAAATAACTTGCAAGCAAATTACATGATCTCTCTATGCCCCAGTTTCCTCCCTGTATAATAGAGGTAATAATAATATATTTTGAGGAATGATGGTGATTTAGTGCCAGTTATGTAGCAGGAGAAACAAAAAATTTCTATTCTCTTGTGCCCCCCTACCTTCCTCTCCAACTGGGGTCCCTGTAGAGCCAGTGCTTTGCATTAGTCTGTTGAATAAGGGGCGCAACTGCCCCTATCTTCCAGCCAGCAAACAAGAAAACCCTGGTGACATTTGCCAAAGCTCATGAAAATAGCTATTAAGAAGGCAAACTGTGCTTAGAAAAATATTAATTGGACTTTAAGCTCATTAAGAATTAAAAACAGCAACAAAAATGTTCACCTTTAGCATAAAGAAAAAAATCCTTAAGAGCCGCATAGCCTCCCTCTAAAATGCATAGCTCCTGAGCCTCTGTAAATGACCAGAGGATTCTCTTTGCCTGGCTGCAGAGCTTCAGGACAACACAGCAGACGCAAGTGACTTCAGGATACCTTTCATGCTTGGCAGGCGTCCCCATTTTATTTATGATATCAAAGCCGCAACGCTGTGTTCTCTTCTGTGGAAGACATAAAAGAGATTCAGAAGTCATCCAAATCATCTTGTAATTAATGTTACCACGCACGCCCAGGACATTAAAATGTTAACAGTGTTAGAATCGTGTGCTTTGGAATACCGAGTGAGGGCTTTATTAGAGAGAAATGCTCAGCAGATGTCATCCACCCTAATTGAGGACATCAGGGTGCCTGCTGCTTGTGCTTATCAGTGGTGCAGAGGGTTGTTTTTTTTTAATTTATTCATTTTCTTTACTGCTAGAATCTGCTCTCATTATTAGACTATCTTGTCACTCATTTGCATTTCAAGTGCTGGGACTGGGTGGGGGGAGCAGCTATCTGCCTTAAAAGAACACTTCAAGGGTTACTCTATCAAATAGCAGCACAGTGGCACAGTGAATCTGACATCTGGGTTATCTTATTCCCAGATGCTCTGTGGTGTCATTAGCAGGATTAATCTTAGCTTTAATTTCATAATGATTCTTATTCTAATATATGTGAATGAACACAAAGTCTCTTGACTCATTATCACCAATTTACCCAAGATATGTAATCAGGCTCTTACATTCACCAACATTTATTTTTGCTAATACATCTAAAATTGTAGATTAAGCAAATATAGTTAGTTCCAGCTGAGTGAATGCCTACCGAGGTAGCACTGTAGTATTTATGTTTTAATTAAAGTACATTAATGGTGTTGTTTTTAAATATGTACTGACCAAAAATGTGTTCACAGGGACCAGTAACGTTGTTGTTAGAGCAGCGTCCGGCTGTAAAATTAGTCACAGCAGCATTGCACTAAAAGCCATTACCCACTTCTTTTGCAAATTATTGAAATTCCCTCTGTTAATTATGTTTTTAACCTTTATAAATAAGATGGAGGTACACAGCCTCAATTCCAAACAACTCTGCTCCCCAAAGGAAACAGAGTGGCAGGTCCTTAATGGGGAACATAATTGTAATAAGCTTTGTTGTTTTCATTCCCATTCAAGGTTACCATGTCACATCAAATATTGTCACTGTCAGTTTATGACTCAGAGTAGCCAAAAGGCCATTTCCCCTCTCATTTGACACTAAGTTTCATAATACCCTTAGAGGGGGCCAGCTGGGGGAAAGGAAGAAATGAAGATGCTCTAGCAAATTCCAAATCTCTCTTCACTTACTTTAACACCAGACTAACTTTTTTCATTTACCAGCTGTTGTCGCCCAGCAGCATGTAGTACTTTATTATTGATGGATAAAATGTTCAAACATTTAAAGAAATGAAAGTCAGCTTTGCATTTTTAATTAATTAATTAAAAGTACTGTAAATGCCAGCTTGTTAATTGCTTTGCACCTGCAAGCCAACACAGGTTTTGTGCACTCTTTCTTTGAATATTAAATTTTTTCTCGCATGTCTTTATAATGCTTGGGAAGTCTCTCCAGCAAACATATTAGTAAAGAGTAAATATTGAATCTCAGACAAAACTCATGGCTTCATCTTTCACTGTACCCAGAATAGGATTTAAAGGAGGATTTAGATTTCTAAGGCTTCTAATTAAGTAGTGATAATCAGGCTTTCTGCTGAGGGTCACTTCCTGAGAGTAATTTGAGTTATTAAAATGCATGTTTTTGTTTGTTCTGCTTTGTGAGCTAAAACTGATCCCTTTTAATATAGCAGCAAATATGCAAATTGGTGTTTCATTATATTGTGCAATTTATGGCAATCTTCTCTAATTTACTAAAAGGTCAGGAGCTTGACCTTGTCATTCAAAAAATTTTTTTTCTGGTAAAGCTAAACTAATTATGTGAATTTTTTTAAAAATGAAACTCTGAAAGTGTGCAGCATAGTAAAGAATGTGACAAATTTAACTTTCATTTAGCTCTTATATTCATAAAGACGGGCTTCAGTTTTGTGTGGATCCCCAGTAACAAAGAGTAGGTTATCTAATTGTGATTTAGGAATCAGTTGCTTTTAAATACTGCAGAGAAAAAAGAGAGAACTTAAAAACAATTCTTGTGCCTCAGAAAAATGTGGCAACTGGAATAGCCTAGATTTACTGGAATAATTAGCATGTATGTACATACTTTAAGTTGTCATTGGTCAGAAAATGTTAAAAAGAACTATTGTGAGCTCAATCACAAGTTTTTTGTTCAAAAGACTTACAAAGTCTTTATATTATTTTGTTCTTTATTGATGCTAAATATACAGTCTTAACTTTTTTCATTGCTTTACAGAGTTTACAACTTTGCCCAGGAGAATTGTCTTTTTAAAACTTGTGTATTTATTTGACTGGGGTGGGAGAAGGGCCAAGGGGGAGGGAGATGGAGGATCTCAAGCAGACTCCTTGCTGAACATGGAGCCCCATGCCAGGCTTGATCCCATGACCCTGAGATTGTGACCCAAGATGAAACCAAGAGTCTGATGCTCAACCATCTGAGCCATCCAGGCACCCTGATAGGAGAATTTTTATCTCAAATATTTTTAAATCCTTAGGAGCACAAGTTGGTACCAAGAAACGGTTTACTTTTAAATTATAGGCAGTGGTTCTCACACTTTAGCTTGAATAAAAAGCACTTGGATTTCTTGTTAAAATTTAGATTCTGCTGTCCCATCGCCTCAAAATTCTGTTTTAGTAGGTCTGGGATTGGCTTCTAGTAATCTGCATTTTATTCAGATGGTCCGTTTTCTGTATAGGTGACCCTTGGACAATATGGATTTGAACTGTGTGTATATTCTTCTTTTCTTATGAATACAGTATAGTACTGTAAATGTATTTCTCTTCCTTATGGTTTTCTTAATATTTTTTCTCTAACTTATTTTAAGACTATCACATATAATACATATAATGCAAAAATATGTGTTAGTTGATCATGTTATTGGTAAGGCTTCAACAGTATGCTATTAGTAGTTAAATTTGAGGGGAGTCAAAAGTTATACATAGATTTTTGACAGTGTAGGATGTTGGCACTCCTAACCCTCGCATTATTTAAGAGTCGACCTTACTTTGAAAAGAATTCATAGCAATTTGACTCTCCTCCACTCAATATGCTCATTTGCTTGGATACTCATTTTTCACATATATATGACATTTTAAAAAATGGATAAAGGAATAAGTAAACATCTATTACGTGCCATGCATGATCACTTCCCTTAAGGAGCTAGCCAGAAAAAACACGTGTATAAATGGTTATAGGGTAACATTAAAGAAACTATATGGAAAATTATTTTTAAAATCTTTGAGAATGTAAAGGGCATAAAAATTAATTATGATTGGAGGACATTTAACAAAGGAGATTATATTTAGACTAGGAAGAATGAGAGTATTCCTCTAGGTGGAGAAGGTAGGAGAAAGACAATACTGGCTAGCAAAGAGCTTGAAGAAAGGTCCAGAGAAGGGAACATGCGTGGTGTGATCTGGGGTGGTGAGTGACCTAATGTGGTCACAGCACTTGTTGCATCATGAATTAGTAGTGGAAGTAAAGCTCCAGATTTTCCTAAGATCAGATCTTGTAGGACCTGGAATGTCTCAATGCTGAGCATTTGAGGTTTTATTTGGTTGGCAGTGGGACACCAGTGCCAATTTTAAAATGAGGGACTGACATCATTAAGTCTGTGTATAGCAACAGGTTGGACAGAAAAGATCAAAGAGAGGAAGAAGTGTTAAGAGGCAACTTATAGTCCATGGAAAGATACTAAAGCCCTGAACAAAGATAATAAAGAAGGAGATGGTGGGCTGGATTCAAGAGACAAATAGGACCAATCCAACTTGGCAATATGTTGGATTTGAGGTGAAGTTAGAAAGAGGTGTGAAGGGAAGGGAATTTGATGTCCAAGTTTCCAGTTGACTAACTGTGTAAATAGTGACACCATTAACCAAGACAGGAAATGTAGGAAGAGAAACATTGGTGGAAATAAAGATTTTGACTTAAAAACTTGCTTAGAAAGTATGTTTGAGGACCAGTAGAATTGGCAGCTCTAGGAAGCTTGTAAGGAAGGCAGAACCTCAGACCTCCATCCCATATTTACTGAATCAGAATCTGCACTCATATGCCATCCCCAAGTGATTCATACACACATGAAAACCTGAGAAACACTGGTAAAAGAACATACAAAGTCTGTTGTTGGGACACTATCCTGAAGGAATCTATACCAGAAAGGGCTTTGTGGTTATATAAGTTTGGGGAAAGCTTTATGTGATAACCTATATGACAACTATTCTTAGAGATTCAAAAACTATGATTTAAAGAACAAATGAAGCCCAAAGTTACAGGAAAGAAGGAAATAGTAAAGATCAGAGCAGGAATAAATGAAATAGAGACTAAGAAGGTAATAGAAAATGATAATGAATCTAAGAGCTGGTTCTTTTTAAAAAATTTTTTTTTTTATTGTTACTAAAATTTTTTTCCCCAGTGTTTCAAGATTCATTCCCCATTCCCCACACCCAGTGCTCCACACTTTAGGTGTCCCCAGTACCCACCACCAGGCTCTCCCATCCCTCCACCCCCCTCCCTCCAAGTCCCTCAGTTTGTTTCTGTGTTCAAAGTCTAAGAGCTGGTTCTTTGAAAAGAAAAACAAAACTGACAAACCTTTAGCTAGACTCACCAAAAAAAGAGGAAAATGCTACAATTGACACCATAGAAATACAAAGGATCATAAGAGACTATTATGAACTGTTGTATGCCAACAAATTGGACAACCTAGAAGAAATGGATAAATTCCTAAAAATGTAACCTTCCAAGTCTGAATCATGAAAAACAAAATCTGAACACGTCAATCAATAGTAAGGAGATTGAATCGGTAATTTAAGAACTCCTTACAAACAAAAATCCAAGACCAGACAGCTTTACTAATGAATTTTACTAAACATTTAAAGTTGAATTAATACCAATCTTCTCAAACTCTTTTTTAAATTTATTTTTGTTTTATTTTATTTTTTAATTTATTTTATTTTTTCAGTGTCCCAAGATTCATTGTTTATGTCCCACACCCAGTGCTCCATGCAATACGTGCCCTCAGTACCCACCACCAGGCTCTCCCATCCCCCCACCCCCTTCCCTCCAAGGCACCAAACTGTGGAAAGAGCCAACGTGCCCTTCAACAGATGAACAGATAAAGAAGATGTGGTACATATATACAATGGAATACTACACCTCCATCAGAAAGGAAGAATATCCAACTTTTGTAGCAACATGGACTGGATTGGAAGAGATTATGCTGAGTGAAATAAGCCAAGTAGAGAAAGTCAAGTATCACGTGGTTTCACTTACTTGCAGTGCATACGGGGTAATATAGAGGACAGTAGGAGAAGGAAAGGAAATGGGAAGTAGGGTAATTCAGGAAGAGAAAGGAAACATGAGAGACTTTGGATTCTCAAACTCTTTAAAAAAAATAGAAGAGGAAGGAACAATTCCAAACTCATTTTTATGAGACCAGCATTATCTTGATACTAAAACCAGACAAAGATACCACAAGGGAAGAAAATTATAGACCAAAATTCCTCATGATCATATATGCAGACAAGCCTCAACTAAGTATTAGCAAACCAAATTCAACAATACCTTAAAAGGATCAAACAGCATGATAAAGTAGGATATATTCTAGGGATTCAAAAATGGTTCCACATCTACAAATCAGTCAATGTGATACACAACATTTACAAAATGAGTTTAAGATAAGAATCATATAACCATTTCAATAGATGCAGAAAAAGCATTTGATGAACATCTATTTATGATTAAAAACTCTCAATAAAGTGGGTATTGGGAAATTATACCTCAACCTAATAAAGGCCATGTATGACAAGCCCATAGCTAACATCCTACTCAATGGGGAAAAGCAGAAAGCTTTTCCTTGAAGAGCAGAAACAAGACAAGGATGCCTACTTTTGCTACTCTTTTTTAATATAGTACTGGAAGTCCTAGCCAGAGCAGTTAGTCAAGAAAAAGAAATAAATTCATCTAAATTAGAAAGGAAGAAATAAAACTGTCACTATTTGCAGATGACATGATACTGTATATAAAAAATTCTACCCCAAAACTGTGGAAATTAATAAACGAATTTTGTAAAGTTGCAGGATACAATACCAATATACAGAAATCTGTTGCATTTCTACCCACTAATAATGAACTTTCAGAAAGATAAATTAAGAAAACAATCCAATTTACAGTTGCATCAAAGAAAATGAAATACTGCTCTGTCAGATGGGCCAGAGAAACTTCTGGAAGCAACAGCACAATGGCTGCCCAAGGAGAAACCCCAAGTCCTTTTCAAACTTGTATTGGCTGGTGATGGTGGTACTGGAAAAACTACATTTGTGAAATGTCATCTGACTAGTGAACTTGGGAAGTATGTAGCCACATTGGGTTTTGAGGACCATCCCCTGTGTTCCATACCAGCAGAGGATCTATTAAGTTCAATGTGTGGAAAACGTCTGGTTTAGAGAAATTTGATGGGCTGAGAGATGGCTATTACATCCTGGCCCAGTGTGCCATTACAATGTTTGATGTGACATCAAGAGTTACTTATAAGGGGGAGCACCAACTGGGTGGTCCAGTTGATGAAGCCACTGCCTTCAGCTCAGGTCATGATCCTGGAGTCCCAGGATGGAGTCCCTCATCGGGCTCCCAGCTCCATAGGGAGTCTACTTCTCCCTCTGACCCTCACCCTTCTCATGCTCACTCTCACTCACTCACTCTCTCTCAAATAAATATTTTTAAAAAGAGAGTTTTATAAGAATGTACCTAACTGCATAGAGATCTGGTTCCAGTAGATGAAAACATCCCTATTGTGCCACATGCAACAAAGTAGACATTAAAGACAGAAAAGTTAAGTCAAAAATCTATTGTCTTAGACTAAAAGAAGAACCTTCAGGACTATGACATTTCTGCCAAAAGTAACTACAACTTTGAAAAGTCCTTCCTGTGGCTTGCTAGAAAACTAATTCAAGACCCTAACTTGGGAGTTTGTGGCCATGCCTGCTCTTGCCCACCAGAGGTTGTCATGGACCTAGCTTTGGCAGCACAGTATGAGCATGATCTAGAGGTCGCTTAGACAACTGCTCTTTCAGATGAGGAGGATGACCTGCAAGAAAGAGCAGCTGGAGCCCAGCATCAGAAGTCTGGTTTTATATGCAACTGTCCCATTATATCAGTGGTACAGTGGGTTTGCCACTTTATTTTATAGGTGAGCAGAACATGTGCTTGATCTTTGGGATGCTGAAGGAGACAAAGTAGTTGGAAAAGTACCTTCCTTTTTTGGACCTATATATTTAGCTGTTTTGGAAAGCAGTTGGAATGCACCTCCATTGTGTTTTGAGGTATTTATAATAGCCAAAGCATGGAGACAAACTAAGTGCTTATTGATGGATGAAGTGATAAAGAAAATGTAGCCAATATACATCATGGAATATCATTCAGTTGTAAAAAAAAGAATGACCTGGCCACTTGTGACAACATGGATGGAACTTGAGGGCATTATGTTCAATGAAGAACATCAGACAGAAAAAGACAAATACTGTGTGATCTTAGATGTAGAATCTAAAAAAAATTGCCCCAAACAAACACAATTCCAAGCCATAAATATAGGGAACAGACTGGTGGTTGCCAAAGGTGGGGGGTGTCTTGTAGGCAAAATGGATAAAGGGAGCGAAAAGGTACAAATTTCCAGTTATAAAATAAATAAGTCCTGGGGATATAATGTCTAGCATGGTGACTGTGGTGAATACTACTTACTGCATATTTGAAAGCTCCTAAGAGAGTAAATCTTAAAATTTTTCATCACAAGGAAAAAAAGTCTGTAGCTATTTGTGGTGATGGATATTGACTTGTGATTGTTTTGCAGTTTATACAAATAGTCATGTTGCATACCTGAATTTAATATTAACAAAACCAACCCCCTACAATTTACATTAACCTATTAAAAGAACTCTGAGGAGTTCTTCTTTTTTTTTAATTTTTTTTAAAGATTTTATTTATTTGACAGAGAGAAACACAGCCAGAGAGGGAACACAAGCAGGGGGAGTGAGAGAGGGCGAAGCAGGCTTCCTGCCGAGCAGGGAGCCCGATGTGGGGCTCGATACCAGGTCTCCGGGATCATGACTTGAGCCGAAGGCAGTGGCTTAACCAACTGAGCCACCCAGGCACCCCTGAGGAGTTCTTTAGTGATGAAATCTGTCTGATTTTGCTTAAACCAACATTTTCAAAATGCATTTTGTCATGATGTAGTGGGCTAGTTGTGTCCCTCCAAAAAATATGTTGAAGGTCTGACCCCCAGTACCTGTGAATGTGTACTTTCAATTTGGAAATAAGGTTTTGCAGATATAGTCAAGTTGAGACACTGCTGTATTTGCGTGGGTGATCTATGAATTGTGTCTTTATAAGAGTAAGAAGAGGGAGATTTCAAGAAGGATACACATGGAGAAGAAGGCTGTGTGATGACAGAGACAGAGATTGGGGTGACACAGCTACAAGTCTGAAGAACCTGAGAATTATTGGCAACCACCAGAAGCTTGGAAGAGGCAAGGAAGGATTCTTTCCTAAACCTTCAGAGGGCGCATGTCTTGCCAACACCTTAATTTTGGACTTCTAGCCTTCAGAACTGTGAAAGAAGTTGTTTTAAGCCATCCAGTTTGTGGTAATTTATTATTGCAAACCTAGGAAACTAATAATGTGTGAATCTTTAAGATGAATAACACAATACTAATTAACATTCTGAGAGTCAATAGATTAGAAAATAGTGGTTTAGAACATACATGGAGATGCCAGTGGTGTGCGCATGTGCAGATGTCAAACGGGCTTTGGAAATTGAGTATAAGTTGCAAGAGAGAATCAGGATAGATGAGAGACATTTGAGAGTAAAGTGTACAGTGGGCAGTTTAAGCCTGGGGAATGCATGTAGTTGATCAGGAAGAGCATATAAACAAAAAACCCTGGGAGAAAGCTGTAATTGGAGGAAAACTGAAAAAGAACAAGAGAACGGGCATTTAGGAGCCATAACAGAAGAAATATAAAGTGAAAAGATACATGAATCCCTATGTTTTTTGCAGCATTATTTACAATAGCCAAATTATGGAAGCACCCCAAATGTCCATTGATAGGTGAATGGATACAGAAGATGATTAGGAGATGGGAAATGGCGTATGTGTGTGTGTGTGAAATAGATGAAGGGGATTAAAAGCACACTTACCTGGATGAGCACTGAGTAATGTATAGAATTGTCGAATCAAATTGTACACCTACAACTAGTATAATCTGTATGTTAATTATATTTCAATCATGAAAAAAGGAATTGTGATAACAGAAAAAAAAAAACAAAACAGGATAAAGACCTTTAATTGAGCAATTAGGAAGTCAGTAGTGATCTTTGAGAAAGCAGTCTGATCAACCAGAGGTAGAAGCAAGCTTGCCATGGATCAAGGAGTGAATAAGAGGACCTTCAGTTAAAGAAGACAAGGTAAAAGCATTTTCAGTTACCAAGCCTCCTTGAAACCTTAAAAAAGGTTTTGAAAAAATCTTTTTCTGGAAAAAATGAAAATCCTGTGCTTGAAAAGAAAAAAAAATGAATAAAACTCCATCTTTGATGAAATAGAGAAACTTCACTATGAACAAAATCTGGCCAGTTCTGAAAAATTGAGACTAACCCTAAGGATGGACACCAAGAATCCAGAAACCACCTCAGATTTTAGCAGAGTCAGAATTCTCAAAAAATACATGTTACAGTTCTTCAGGTCCAAGGGATCCTACATTCGGTTTCCAGGGATCTAGAGAAATGTGGCCAAAGAAGAAGTGGCCGTGGACCTATGCAGTCCCAGTTGTCAACCCCGGAAGAGCGGGTGGGGCAGAGCTGAAGGGGAGTCATGTGGAGGCTCCACCTGTGTCATGTGCAGGACACCTCAAACTCCTAGATAACGAGGTGTGCAGTGGGAGGATGGAGGGAAGATGAAACTTGCCAGATGTTGCTTGGCAGACCACTACACAAATCAACATCCTAACTGGAGAAAGGAGGAGAAATGTGTATTCAGGGCCAAGGGCACGTTTGGTGAGAAGGTTTTTGAGATAATGCACTACATTTAAAGCTCTGGGCTGCCCTTCTTCACAGAAGTCTTCAAGCAAACCATAACCCCAAATAGAATTACCCTAAGAAATGTGAATAACTATCAGAAAGGAACACTTTAGGCCATATGCATATGAATAAGAGTAAAGAGTAAATAAAAGTCAGATAATATACATAAATCAGAAGAGGGATTGTTCTATGAATTTGACAAGGAAGTTTAAAGTTACTATAGGTAGTACCCTCTCTTGGGAAGGAGGAAGTGCGCTCGCGCGTGCGCGTGCGCGCGCGCGCGCGCGCGCGCGCGCGCACACACACACACACACACACACACACACACACACACAATGATTGAAAAGGAGACAAAAAAACTGTAGAAGAAAAAAACCAAGTTGGTAGACCTCAGTAAAAAATAAAAGAAATGATGAGGGAACATAAAAATCAATGCAGAGGTAAAAATCTCATTGAACCAAAAAAAAAAAGAATAAACAGAATTGAAAACAGGGATACGATGGTGAAGAAATGGTGAAAATCTGACCCCCCTTCTAGATATCTCTTATTGAATTGCTTCCCATTTCTCCTGAGTCTTGTCTTGATGGTGTGTATTAGTAATAGGGGAGCTGAGATTTGGATCCAGAGCAGTGGATTCCTCCTTTAGGTACTGAGTTATTCTTTTTTTTTTTTTTAAGCGATGAGTTCAATATAGTTATTTTATTTTTTATTACATTATTTTATTTTTTCAGTGTACCAAGATTCATTGTTTATGCCCCACACCCAGTGCTCCATGCAATTCATGCCCTCAATACCCACCACCAGGCTCACCCATCCTCCCACCCCCTCCCCTTTCTAGACCTTCAGATTGTTTCTGAGTCCAAAGTCTCTCATGTTTCATCCCCCTCCCTGATTTACCCCAGTTCACATTTCCTTTCCTTCTCCTACTGCCCTCCATATTACTCCTTGTGCTCCACAAGTAAGTGAAACCATATGATATTTGACTTTCTCTTTTTGGCTTATTTCACTCAGCATAATCTCCTCCAATCCGGTCCATGTTGCTAAAAAAGTTGGGTATTCATCCTTTCTGATGGAGGCATAATATTCCATTGTATGTATGGACCATATCTTCTTTATCCATTCATCTTTTGAAGGCACCTTTGCTCTTTTGACATTTTGGCGATTGTGTGGCCCTTCTTTTCACTACATTTGTATCTTTAGGGTAGACACCTAGTAGTTCAATTGCAGGGTTATATGGTAGCTCTATTTTTTTAATTTTTTAAAGGAACCTCCATACTGTTTTCCAAAGCGGCTGCACCAACTTGCATTCCCACCAACAGTGTAAGAGGTTTCCCCTTTCTTCACAGCCTCTCCAACACTTGTTGTTTCCTGTCTTGTTAATTTTGGCCATTCTGACTGGTGTAAGGTGGTATCTCAGTGTGGTTTTGATTTGAATTTCCCTGATAGTTAGTGATGATGAACATTTTTTCATGTGTCTGTTAGCCATTTGTATTTCTTCTATGGAGAAGGTGCCTCTTCATGTCTCCTGCCCATTTTTTGATGTGTTCATCTTCTTTTTGGATGTTGAGTTTGAGTAGTTCTTTGTAGATCTTGGATATCAGCCCTTTGTCTGTAGTGTCATTTGCAAATATTCTCTCCCATTCTGTGGGTTGCCTCTTTGTTTTGTTGACTGTTTCCTTTGCTGTACAGAAGCTTTTTATTTTGATGAAGTCCCAAAAGTTCATTTTCGCTTTTGTCTCCTTTGCCTTTGGAGACGTGTCTTGAAAGAAGTTGCTGTGGCCGATGTCAAAGAGGTTACTGCCTATGTTCTCCTCCAGGATTTTGATGGATTCCTGCCTCACGTTGAGGTCTTTCATCCCTTTCCAGTTTGTCTTTGTGTGTGGTATAAGAGAATGGTCTAGCTTCATTCTTCTATACGTAGCTGTCCAATTTTTCCAGCACCATTTACTGAAGAGATTGTTTTTTTCCACTGGATATTTTTTCCTGTTTTGTCAAAGATGATTTGACCATACATTTGTGGGTCCATATCTGGACTCTCTGTTCCATTGGTCTGTGTGTCTATTTGGTGCCAGTACTGAGTTATTCTTTTGCAATATCTTTATCTTTCCAGGATTTCCCTTAACAATTCTCATAAGCACATTTTCCATGGCACAGAGGTATTGATGATGTAAGGTGTTGAAGTGAGAATATATAGCCAATGACTCTGGCCAGTTGTGTTCCTATTAGGAGCCACACAGACAGTAAGAGAGGGGTCCAGAATCCTATGGAATAAAGCATACATGGTGTCTGTCCCCAAAACTATTTTAATTGGTTAGACCCCAGCTTCATAATCCCCCTTAAACTGATTAAATCCTAATCAGTTAAAACTGATTAACTCATAATCCCCCTTAAACTGAAGCCTCAAGTGGTTCTCATGCTCCACAGAGGTGAGAAGTTCTCTGAATTGTTGTCTTCAAGCTACTGGCTTTGAGTTTAATGGGCTAGAAGAGTCTCTAACAACAAATTTCAGTGGAGAAGGCGATCTTAGACAGCAGACCCTAAATTCATCTCCCAGTGCCCTTTCCCGAGGAAGTCAGTTTCCTCTGTCCAATGAACAACTGCCTAACTTTGATTTGGGTTTTCTTTAAAGAACTTGATTCTAGTGGCCAGAGGATGTGTAAAATATGTGAATTTTGCTCAGTCCATCCAATAACGCAACTCATGACAAAGGTTTGATACACAAGTCCTAATTCCCTGGAAAAATGTGATTTTTATGTTTGAGTTGTTTTCTTGTTCTCTTGAGCATCACTAAGCTACAGTTGGCCCCACCTGCCAACACTCTGCACACTGGCTGGGGCTGGGAGACCTGACATTAGGGGCTGAAATGGGTCTCAGGTTTTCTTTGAATCATCTTGGCTAACGTGTGTGTGTGTGTGTGTGTGTGTGTGTGTGTGTGTGTGTGTGTGTGTTTAGCTCCCTTGAAGTACAAAAGAGTCAAGCTCTTCCTACAGGGAGCTTTATTAGAAAGAAATTGAAAAGTCCTGTAAGGCCTCACATGTGTACCACAGGCAGGCCCTTACACTAGAACAGAAGAAACCTGGGGCAATTTTCATCATCTTAATGAATGGCACCATCACCCACCCCATCAGAAATTTATAATTATCCCTGATTTTTCTCTTACCTTCATTTTCACATCTGATTTCCAAGCAAGTCCTTTTGATTTTACCTCAAAAAGTATGTTTAGTCTGTCCTCTTCTCTCCATTTCACTTCTACACTTGTGCCATGTTCTCCTGAGCTCCTCTCTGGACTGTTAACAACAGTTTCCTATCTCCCCACAGCCACACATTTCCTCCTGCAGTCCATTCTCTGCATAGTAGCCAGTGCCATAAAAAACAGATTAGGTTATGTCACTCTTCTATTTAAATCTCCAACAGCTTTCAGTTTACCTCAGAATAAAATGAAAATTCCTTATCATGACCTTCAACATCCTGCATCATCTAGCCCTACCTACCTCTCTGAGCTCACCCCAGCCACAGGGTTTCTTTCAATGCCGTGAATGCACCAAGCCCTTTCATTCCTCAGAGACTTGGTATGGGTTGTCTCCTTCTCCTGAAAATATTTGTTCTCCATTACTACTGGAATAGGGCTCAACTTAACCACCATTTTTCAGGGCTCGACTTAACCACCACCTGTTTAGGGTAGCCTTTCTTCCTGAAAGTAGGTGTGTCTCATTCATTTTGTTCTCTACCCCTGTCTCCTACTTCTTTCTTTCTTACATCTTAATAATATCTATAATTTTTTTTTTAGTTTTATTACTTTCTTCTCTCTTCCCACTAGAGCAGGAACACCTCAAGCACGAGTACACAATCTGTCTTGTTCTATTCCCTAATGTATCCCAAGACTTTTCACCCTCAAAAAACAATGGGCAGACAACCCATAGTTGAATAAAGGAATGAAGAGATGAATCCATTCTTGAAGACCATAAATGAATTCAGGACGTTTAACTGGTATGCATCCACATGATCTCCCTTTCCTATCAGAGTTTTAAACAAGGATATCATATTTGGGGACATTTAATTTTCAGAATCTTTTGAACTGGAATTTTTAAAATAAATGTCAGTAGGTTTCCAAATGTTGACATGAGCTGTGTAACTCTGCAAAGGCATAGGCTGGAGGGTGACCCATTCTCCTGTGAGTGTGCATTGCTGGTGAATATTCAGAATAATCCAGCCAAGAAGCAGTTCAACCATAGACCTCAACAAAGCTCTAATCATTTCTGGCCACACAGTTGTGTGGAATTTGGCAAATAAACATAAAGTGGATGTTGATGAGGACTTTGTGTGCATCACACATCAATTTTAAAAATTACTTGTGGTTTATAATGAAGATCATAAGTGTATGCCTATTTTAAGCATCTCTTCCACTGGGAGAGACTATTCTGGAGGAAGGATGGGAATAGAAAATTTGAATTAGATTATGTAAAACAAAAAATTACTTTGGAAGGGTACACTTGCTTTTAGGTCTATTTGGCAGCATGAGTTTTTCTTGTCCGCTTTTATTAATTCTCTTTACTCTTGGTAAGAAAGTTTTAGCTTCATAACACATGGCCTACTGTTAAGTCAGCATAGGTGGCTGTAAGAAACATTCTGTTCCACCAAGGGACAGTCTTGTTTGTACTGCAGTGGTTTTTTTTTTTTTTTTTTTTTTTTTTTTTTTTTTTTTTTTTTTTTTTTTTTTTTTTTTTTGTACTGCAGTGGTTTTACATGGAAGAAGTGGAAAGATTGTGACAATGTCTATGGAGAACTTAAGGAGTTTTTGACTAAGAATCCTCTCTAACTTCTCCCTCTACAGAATGGAAGCAAGAATCATGATCTCTGTGGTGCAAACCTGAATAGCACTGGCACCCTTGAGGAGGGTGGATGATCTGAAGATGGGAGAAGATGGGAAAAATTGGAGGAAGAGGGATTCTTGGTCATTCACCCAAGACTTTTGGGCATCTATCCAAGGCTAACTGTACAAAGTGAAAGGTGGCCCCATTTGCTCAATAAAGAAATGGCCATCTTTCATCTTTCAGATTTCAGGGGACCTTGGATCAGCTCATAGTAGGATAGTTTCCTCGCAGCAGAGGACTATGCTTGCACTGCAGGCCCTCGTAGATATTTTTTGTGGGGTGGAGGGAGATAAGGTTGAATTTACATGGAAGTTTTATCTAGAATCTCATTATTAGGAAGGCTACCTCTGCCTAAAATATTCTCCTCCAAATCAACATTTGGAAACTGCAGGCCTCAGCTGTTTTCTCCAGGGTCTTTGAGGTTCCTTCCCCCACTATGTATATAGGTGACATCATTTTATCTTGTTTCTTTCCATCCTGATTTAAGGTCTTTTTTTATGTTTGGTGGGAAAATACAAAGATTCTGGCAGAGTGCACTTAAACATAATGTAGCTAATAAGTCTACTATTTAATTGTGGCTGTTAATGCAAAATTTGATTTTGATATTTCAGCTGGTACGATTAGCATTTAATCATTTTTTATCATGGTGATATTGCATTTACCGCCTTTCTGCTATGAAGGTGTCAGCAGTCTCCTCTATTTCTTTAGAATTTTATGTGTTGGTGACTTTGGCTTTAGAATTTCAGGGTTTTGAGGCCATGAATGCATAAAGAAAATTATTTGCATTTTTGCAGACTGCAGATGATTCCTGGTTCTTTTAGTTCTTGGGCTGTTTTGCACAGGTCAAGGATAAGAGTTTTGAGACTGTCCGAGCCTTCAGCTCAAGTCCATTAGCTGCATAACCTGGGGCAAGATATTAACCTCACTGTGCTTCAGCTTCTTCATCTGGCAACTGGGGAGAATAATACCCGATCATTGTCTCCTGAGAGCGGTAATGAGTGTCAGTGAGAGTTGCGTGAAAGTGGCTCAAAAACCCATAAGCTGTTAAGTGAATTAAGATTGTTTTCATGACATTTGTTGCTGTCTTCCTCCTCCTCCTCCTCATCTAAATTAACTCAGTATGGAGGTTTGGGAATGTCAGCAGTAATTATCTGGGGTTTCTGTTACCTGCGGTCAGCCGTGGTCCCGAAGCAGAGGGTCCTCCTTAAGACGTCTGGTCGGGTCAGTAGTCACCTGACGCTACGTCATATGCCTGCGCGGTTCACTTCACTTCATCTCCTCACACAGGCATCTTATCATCTCCCATTGTCACAAGAACAAGGGTGAGTACAGTATGATATTGAGAGAGGGAGAGAGAGAAAGAAAGAGAGAGAGACTATATTTACACAACTTTTACTGGAGCATATTGTTGTAATTGTTCTATTTTTAGTTACTGTTGTTTATCTCTTACTAGGCCTAACTCATAAGTTAAACTTTGTATAGGAAAAAAATATAGTGTATATGTTGTGTTCGGTACTGCCCGCCTTTTCAGGCATCGACTGGGGATCTTGGAGCGTATCCCCATGGATAAGGTTTGGGGCAAGGGTTAGGCCAAATAACCAGTTTTGTTGGACAAAATTCCCCACCATGAGATTTCCTTATGCTCTGAGCACCCCTAGGCCTTTTTTTTTTTTTTTTAAAGATTCTATTTATTTGACAGAGAGAAACACAGCTAGAGAGGGAACACAAGCAGGGGGAGTGAGAGAGGGAGAAGCAGGCTTCCCAACTAGCAGGGAGCCCGATGTGGGGCTCGATCCCGGGTCTCTGGGATCATTCCCTGAGCCCAAGGAGTCACTTAACCAACTGAGCCACCCAAGCGCCCCTCCCCTAGGCCTTTTAAATCTGGATTTGATTCACAGCAACATTTGAGAAAAATGGTTGTAAAAAGGAAGGTAATCCTGTAATGAAAGATAAAATGATTCTACTTTGACATCTGTGGGTACAAGGCATTGTCACACTGATTACCTAATTTCATTTTTGGGGAAAGATAGAACAGGTGATTTTTTTTTTAAAAAAGGCTTTATTTGAGAGAGAAAACACAAGCAGGGTGTGGGAGGCGGTGTGGGGAGGGGCAGAGGGAGAGGGAGAAGCAGACTCTCGCTGAGCAGGGAGCCCGACTCGGGGCTCAGTCCTAGGACCCCAGGGTCATGTCCTGAGCCAAAGACAAATGCTTAACCAACTGAGCCACCCAGGCATCCCTAGAACGTGTGATATTAAGCCACTTTGATACAAGAGAAAACTTAGGCATGAGGAAGCTAAATAAAAGGTCCAAGGTGTCTTAAAAAGCAGGATGCCTTCTTAGAGTGGACACCTAAGTACAATGTGATGGTCTTTGAACAGGAGCAAGGAGCTGAGAGTCAAGAACACTGAAGGGAAACCAGGCTAGCAAGAGAACAAGATTGAAGAGCTTTAGAGAGGCGAGGAAAAGGAGGGCTAGTGGTGGGCTACTTAGTGGCCCCTTTTTGAGGACTAGGCTCCTCAAATAAGGGCTGCTTTGTTATCGACTTATTTTTTCCTGGTTACCAGATTATTCTCTAAACTAGTTGAAACATGCAGACCATCACTATGTTGACAGAGGCAGGTGGATTGTTTTATGGGAATATTAGGAATTGGCGAGGCCCCTGTGGGTGGGTAGCTTTAGCTCCTGAATGCCTTGCCTTCTCAAAATGAATGTAGATCAAGCTCAATTCATGTGTTAAACAGAGGGTCAGTTTTCTCTATGGGCAGCTTGAGGCAAGAGATCCTACAGCGTTTTTAGTAAATACTTAGTAGTAGGAGGAGCTTAATGGATATTCATTGACTGAAGGGACTGTAATGGGGGTCTATCTGACCACTGACAGCTGACATAAATACAGACTTTACTGACTTGAGCCTGACTGAGGGCTTTCCATACGTTAATTTATACTAAAACCCTAGGAGTTAGATATCATTATCACCATTGTGCAAATGAAAAAAACTGAAGCATAGCAAAGTGAAATAACTTGTCCAGAAAAGTGGTCTAGAAAGTGGTGGAATCGGAATTTGAACCAAGGTGATTTGATTAGAAATGCTGTGCTTTGAATTAGTAATCCAGGCCCCTGCATGTACAGTTCCTTTTCTAGAGCTCAACCATTCTTAGACTTTGACATATAGACACATTCTTGTACCAGTTTGTAACTAAGAAAGGTCCACTGTATTCTGTGGGA
>PITA01026684.1:0-22230 GCA_004023965.1 Spilogale gracilis
TCAGTTTGTTTCTGAGTCCAAAGTCTCTCATGTTTCATCTCCCTCCATGATTTACCCCAATTCACCTTTCCTTTCCTTCTCCTGCTGTCCACCATATTACTCCTTATGCTCCACAAGTAAGTGAAACCATATGATACTTGACTTTCTCTGCTTGACTCATTTCACTCAGCATAATCTCCTACAATCCATTTTGTGTTGCTACAAAAGTTGGGTATTCGTCGTTTCTGATGGAGGCATAATATTCCATTGTATATATGGACCGCATCTTCTTTATCCATTCATCTGTTGAAGGGCACCTTGGCTCTTTCCACAGTTTGATTATTGTGTCCATTGCTGCCATGAACACTGGGGTACATTTTTATGGCCCTTCTTTTCACTACATCTGTATCTTTGGGGTAAATACCTAGTAGTCATAGGGTAGCTCTATTTTTAATTTTTTAAGGAATCTCTACACTGTTTTCCAAAGCAGCTGCCCCAACTTACATTTCCACCAAGAGTGTAAGAGGGTTCCCCTTTATCCACAGCCTCTCCAACACTTATTGTTTCCTGTCCTGTTAATTTGACCATATTTTTAAAACTTTTGATGTTAAATGTTCTTATTTTTTAAAATCTTTTTAAAGCTTTATTTAAGTCATCTCAGCACCCAATGTGGGACTCAGACTCACAATCCTGAGATCAAGAGTTGCATGTTCCTCCGACTGGGCCTGCCAGGTGTCCCAATGTTAAATATTTTAGAATTATAGGTAGCAGATTTGACGAGTTCTCGCATATTGAAATAGTATAAAAATTGAGTAAAGTTCCATATCACTTTTTAAAATGTGCCAAATGGAATCGAAATACTTATCTGATACCCACTATCCTCCGTTTAAAATAACATAAATAAGGTCTTCAGAAGTATTTGGAAATTTTGCTTTGTTTTGTTTTCTTCTTGAACTGGCATTTCCATTCCATCTCTTCACATTTTATTATAGCAATGTTTTACCCTGCTTGAAGCATGCCGCTTATCACCTGTCAGAATTTTCCAGGACAGAATGCATAAATTTTATATTATTTTTAATTTTCTGAGCTCATATAAGCCTCTTCAGTGTTGACATTTTTCTCCTGCACTGAGTTATCATGATAGTTTTTAGTAATACGTGGTAGATCGAAATGAGAAAAATTACTTTTGATAAAAAATAATTGTTAAACCTAAGTGAATTTTTATCAGGAATCTACGTTTTAATGAGTGGTGTGGGGCAACTCCCAAATATATCTCGTATTCTTGGATGAGGACTTTCTACTAAAGTGAGATAGGGCTTAGCAGCAATTCCTTTCCTAATTTTCATTTTTACTTCATTTCATATAAAAATCGAGAGGGAACTGAAGGAGTTTTGTAATAACTCAATAAATTAATGATGCTACTTAGTTCTCTTTTTTTCAGTGACTTTCAAGTTATACACTGAAGAGCATACAGCAACTGCTTATGAAAGATTATTTTTAGTCTTCTAATTTGCCGACAGCTTGATTAGGCTTTCAATTCTGTTAAAAATACTAAAAAGGAATTGGAAGCAAGATGACTCGCACAATGATTTGTAACTTTCATTGGTCTTCCTTTCGAGGTGTCCTCAAGGGTTTAACCTCAAAGCATTGCCCTGGGACAAGGAGGTAGTGAGAAGTGAGAGGGGCTGGTTGAGAAAGGAAGAGTAGGGCAGGGAACAGACAAGACCCCTAAGCCTGTTCTCACAAAAGAGTCTGTATGGAAGTTGAGGACCTGGAAATTAATTCCTTTAGAATTAGCCATGTCTGGCTGGAACACCTGCCTCTGTGTAACCCCCGTTTGCAGCCCGCTGCCCCAGATCATGCCTGCAGTTTAGGGATCAGATAGCACCGGGCAGTGCCTTCACCTCTTTGGGCCTCAGTTGCCTTATCTGTAGAATGGGGATGAAATGGTACCCATCCCATAGGGCCACCATGAACATCAGGTAAGATGTAAGTCCAAAGCATTTAGCATGCTGTCCTACACTTGGAGAGGACATGGATAAGACACAGGATGAAAGCTCTACTCAGCCTTCCTGGGTTTCAGACCTGCCTCTTTCCCTGCACCCCCCACCCCGGGATACTGAGCAGATTTCTTAACCCTCTGAGCCTCAGGCTCCCCATCTATAAAATGGGTATGATAATTCAAACCTCATCAGCTCTGTTAAAAAATTAACAGGGTAACAGTGAATTGTGGGGCACACCATGAGCACTCCATGAGTATTTCCTCTTACAAATAGCTTACGGTTCTCATCCCAGCCTTCTGTCTTCTGTTTTCACACCCTCCGAACTCTACCTTTGATCTTGTCTTAGCGACAGGGCAAGACATTTCTTTGGTACAGCGGGAAATTGGTAAGATGCTAGCTCTGTGGTTCTACTGCCTGATTCCAGCCCAGGTTGTACCATTTCCACCTGCGTGAGCCTGGCCAAGGGACATCCCCTCTGTGAGTCTTTGTTTCCTCATCTTACCCCCGGGGATAATGACGTCACCCACCCCACAGGACTGTTGTGAGGCTTAAACAGTAACATGAAGCACACAGAACAGTGTTTGCATCTTCACGGGATCTCAGCCAGTGTTACCTCATTAGTGTCCCTGGGATGCGATATCATGGGTTCACGTCATTGCTCCTTTTTTCTGCGATGCTCTGTGTCACTGTCTAACAGAGCCTGTCTTTCCATCCACAGGTAGTCTTTGTCGGCATGATGTCGAGCTCCACACTCTGGGGAAACATCTCAGACCAGTACGGCAGGAAAACAGTAAGTCGGCCTCTCCTAAGTGCATGCCCTCTGGTTCTCTCTATGCAGCAAAATGGTGCTGCTTAGCATTTAGGAGGCCCGATTAGATCTGTCGAAATGCAGTGAGAAAACATTGCTCTGACACTGTGGACTCTCGAAATCACACGTGCCCAGTGGGGTCCAAGCACGCACGTTTCAGAATGCAGAAGATGCTATTGTCGCCTGCCCTGGGCCCCTTGGCACTCACCATTCCCTTACACAAGGCTGGGGGCAGTCAAGGGCTGGTAGATTAAGGTGTCAACTTTCTTGCCCTAAATGAGTCATCTCTCAATCTCAGCAGCATTGAGGTCCAGGGCCCGCTGTGGGAACCTGTCTTCTTTCTCCGCCCCTCCCGGGATCACCACCTAAATAAACTGTGTGTGCTAGAATTCTTTTGTCAGGATCTGCTTTGGGGGAAGCCCAGGCTCAGATATGACATGGAATGGATTTGTGAACTGGAAGGAGGGAGGGAACTTACAGGTCTGGCATCACATTGAGCTCTCACTGCTTTCTTTGTTTGTTACTTCACGGGCCCCTTTGTATTTTGCACTGCTTTTGGTTTGGTAGGCCAGCCCTGGGTTCTTTGAATGCTTCAGCAGGTGAAGCTACGGTCCTCTAAACTATAAACTTGGGCCTGATGGGAGAAAAGATCTCTGCAGATCTAGGCAAGCTCTACTTGGTTAAGTACCGTGCACAGGACTAATAATGCCATTCTCAGTGATCACACCCCCTGACTGCTTTATTGTTTGTTCTCTTTCGTGGATGCCCCTCCTCCGTCTGCAGTTTCTCCTGCAGTGGCATAGCTGGCTACATGCTTGGGCTCTGGAATCAGGTGCATCTGGGTTCAGTCGAGACCCTGCCACCTCTGGCTGTGTGACCTTGGGCAAGTGAATTGACCTCTCTGAGCATCAGTTTTCTCCTCTGTATAAAGAAAAAAAAATAACAGAATCTGCACTGGAGGGTTCACTGAGAGCCTAGGTGTGAATGGCTTTGTACAATGCCAGGCACATCGTAGGCACGGGACACATGTGACCTGGCATTGCAATGATAGCATTTCTGACAAGTTCCCAGGGGATGCAGATGCTGCTGGTCCGGGGCCATACTTTGAGAACTAGTTAGACTAGTGTAGAGACCTAAACAAACTTAGAATTCTGTTAGGAAAGAAGAAGGGAGATCGGGATGCTGAGGAGGTAACAAGCAGGGTCTGCTGTAACCAGCATGCCACAAGCTGGAAATAACACAGTGCCTTGTATGGTGGGCCCTGATACATGTATCAGCTCAGCCAGACCCTGGTACTGTTATCAATCTGATTTTACAGAAGGGGAAACTGAGGCACGGGGTGTAGGCAGCTTGCCCAAGCCACACAGTTTGTATGTCACAGAGCCAGGTCTCACTCTTTCTAAGTCTAGATTTTTGCCCTAACCGTGATGCTACTGGCCTTGAATCTGTAGATGCTCATTCAGTGTATGTTGGCTCAATGGATGGATGGATGGACAGATGGTTGGTTGAACAGTGTGGTACTTGGTTAAGTACCGTGCGCAGGACTAATAATGCCATTCTCAGTGATCACACCCCCTGACTGCTTTATTGTTTGTTAGAGGCAGCCCTTCCCAGTGTGGCTGGACAGGAAACACATGGGCCACCATGCATCTGGGAGACATTGTTTTATAAAACCATCAAAAAGTGTCTGGGGCAGGACCAGAGTTGACCAGGCTGGGAAAATAATGATAGCCATTGTAGCACAGGGGCTCTCTGTTGGTTTTAGAGCCTGGGGAGGTCAGTTGGGAAGACCTCTCCAGGTCTTCCAAGGAGACTAGAACCTGGATATCTCTGGTTTTCAGGCTGTAGTTCTCTAAACTCTGCCCATACACTCCCTCCCACCCTCTTCCTTTTTCTGGAGGGTGTAAGTCATTTGTTTTCAGCCATTTTCTGGTTGGAAGATAGAGCAGAGCCAGAGCTGGATAGAAGGAGGGAGGGGGCAAAGGAAGAAGGGAGGGAGGGATAGAAGAAAGGATGGGCAGAAGGGAGGGAGGATAGAAGGAAAGGAAGAAGGCAGGGAGGAAGGAAAGAAGGAAAGATGGGAGGGAGGGAAGGAGGGAGGAAGGGAAGAAAGAAGGAAGGGAGCAAGGAAGGGAGGAAGGGAGGGGAAACACCTCTTAAAATAAAACAGAAGCATTCTTGGGTGGCTTCAGCATTGAAAACTGTAAATGTGTGGCTGAGGCTGGACCTAACATTAGCCTTCACAGTTTTAAAATAATCAGAGGAGAAAGCTCTTCTAAAGTCTTCACGTGGCCTCTTCCTGTGCAGACTGGGCACGGAGTGGACGAATTCTCCCTCTGTCTATGGCTAAAAATATTTTTTATTTGCTTGTTCTTGAGGCAAACAGGTATCTGAACACACAAAATATGCAGGAACCCGCAACAAGGAACTTTACTGTGCCCCAAATTCTCTTAGCCAATTGCTGAATCATGAAGCCCAGAGGGTACAGGGGGAAGGAGTAAATAAAACCTGTATTGGGAGCCTGGGTCTGCCTCTGGGTGACTAAAGCAAGTTTCTCTCCCTTCTTGGGGCCTCAGTTTCCTTATTTATGCCAGGGAAGATTGGATCAGTAAGAGCTGATAGTAACAGTTACCATTTATTGAGTTCCTGAAACTAAAGGGCAATGGGTTTGGCGTCCCTTGTGTCTATTCTAATGGTTCAGTAGGGGATGCCAGACACATGGATTTGAGGAGGGGGAAGGCTCAGTGGGATGATGCTGTGATCGATTAGTGATGTCTGCCAGGGACAGGAGGGCGGCCAGGTGAGGGCCGAAACCCCGTGAGGAAGGCGGCTGGGCCTTTTTTGGTCCCTCAGGCAGCCCCAGGCTCCCCACAGAGGACCTGCCTTATAGCAGACACTCCATAAATACTTCTCGAGTGGCTGAGCTGGATGGATGAAAGTCAGATCTCCTTGTTGCCACTTTCTGCTGCTCTCGCATCCTCTCCACACCAGCAAGGGACTTTAGTGATGAGTGTTCTCTGTTTACCAAGAAGCCCCAAAAGGTCATCCCTCGGAAGGCCGTGCTCATTCTGCACTAAGGTCAGTCGTGCCTACCCTGTTCCCAGGAGGGAGTCCTATAGAATGTAGATGTCTTCATTTTATGACAAGGAGGAGAAAACTATAGCTCAGATTTTAAAGATTCCTAGATGGGTGTTTAGTATGCCACTTACTGAATTTTGTG
Source organism: Spilogale gracilis (assembly GCA_004023965.1). Lineage (NCBI taxonomy): Eukaryota > Metazoa > Chordata > Mammalia > Carnivora > Mephitidae > Spilogale > Spilogale gracilis. The sequence goes on from PITA01026684.1 coordinate 6,011, forward strand.
AGTTCTGAACACATTTTGGCAACTTCTAGAACAGTAGTTCTCCTTGGAAGAGGGAGCAGGCAGATTCTTGTCTCCCCCGTCCTTCCAGGGGACACTCAGCAATGTCTGGAGATATTTTCTTGGTTGTCACAACAGAGGGGAGTTGGCATCCAGTGAGTCAGACATTCTGCTCGATTTCCCAAAGTCCGCAAGACAGTCCAAACTGTGAAGGGCGCCAGGGTTGAGAAACCAGGCTACAGAGTGAAGGCACAAGGGATGCCAAGCTGCACTATGGTGCAGAGTTCATTCTGTAGCATCTGATTGCGTCACCTGGGGCTGCCTGGCCCTAATTTCCTATTTACCTCCAGCGCTCATTTAGACAAAGGCTAACGTACCATCCTTATGAGAAAGCATGTGCTCTGGGGTCAGACTGCTAAGGTTCAAATCCCAGCTTCTCCGAAGACAGACTGCATGACCCTGAACAAGTTACTCAACCTCCCTGTGCCTCAGTTCCCTCATCTATTAGTGGGATAATAGTAGTCTCCCTTCCATAGAAGTCTCTCCTTCCATCTGGAGTCAATGGGCCTTTGCACAGAAAGCTCTTGGCCCAGAGGAAGCGATTCATAAATGTCTGTAATTGTTTCTATCCTTTGCCAAGCTCATGACAATAGATGGAAATGTCAGTGTTGAAATGCAGGTGTGTCTGGCCCCCAAGTCCACATCCCTGGCTGCTGGGAGACATAACTGAATTGTCCCCCTGAATTCAGTTGAGCAGTTCAACATTCATCCATTCCCAAGAGAGGAAGTCTGAGAGGGTGCTTAAAGAGTGGTCCTCTAGCTCTGCCGACTGGAGAGAGGAGAAAGCGCCCCCAGACGGCAGGGCCCCCTCCTCCCTGCATGGAATTCTGGCCCAACCGCAGGCAGGATGGATCAGGTTCTAATTATAAAGCTTCTGTAGAACTCCTCCAGAAACAGAGGGTGAGCCGGGCAGCTGGCGAGCTTTAGCAAGTGCCAAGAATCTCCTCCTAGCTCCTTGATCTGTCTCCGCCCAGCTGGGAAGCTTCTGGGAGGGCGTCAGCTGCATGACTTTGCAAGGCACTCACCTAAGGGGTTAGAACTCAGTGGGCCACTTTGATTCCTACAGAAGTTTCTATACCCCCGAGGGCTTACGGCAACCTCCCAAAGGAAGGGCAGCTGTGGGAATGTGGCTTTGCTGGGATGAAAATGCCCCATCCCCCCTGGTGCTGAGTGAGGGAAACTTAAGCAAATTGTTTCACCACGCTGAGCCTCAGTTTCCCCAGTTTCAGAGGGTTGCTGGGAGGGTTATGTGAGATGGAGGTAATTCACTTAGAGCAGTATTTACTGAGGCATGGTTACACCGTGAGCAATGGTAACTATTACTGACTGCAACTCAAAGAAACATTTCAGCATGTGATCAGGTCACTAGTTAGTCTATAGGTCCATGTCATCTGTAAGGAGGGAAAAGGAGGTGGCTGGCAGGAAACAGGCCTCTCCTCTCGATATTTTGAAGACCCCCAGACCTCCTTGCCCCATGACTGTTTTCCTTGTCTGGGACATGCCCAGAGGACACCAGGGGCGCTGAGTCGCCAGCCTTCCAGGACTGAGCAATGCTTATGACGACGACGACATACATCATCAGCCCCTTTTGGAGACTACAGACCTGGCACCCAAGTGGTGGCAAGACCGTCAGCTTCTTGGAGCAGAAGCTTGAAGACTTTCCAGGCTCCAGGTTGTAAACCAATGAGCCATGAACCGAACATGGTCTACAGATGTTGTTTTGTTTTGTTTTTTAAAAGATTTTGTTTATTTATTTGACAGAGAAACACAGCTAGAGAGGGAACACAAGCACAGGGAGTGAGAGAGGGAGAAGCAGGCTTCCTGCCAAGCAGGGAGCCCGATGTGGGGCTCGATCCCGGGTCTCCGGGATCATGACCTGAGCCGAAGGCAGTCGCCCAACCAACTGAGCCACCCAGGCGCCCCCAGACGTTTTTTATTTAACCCATGCAATGCTGTATAGGATTTTGAATCAGCTGCCTCTGCTTCAAAAATGATGTATTTTGCATAAAAATAAACACTTGTGGCTTTTTTTTTTTTAAATTGGGGCTACCTGGCAACCTAGGGTCCACATTCTGTGACTCCAGCATTTGGCTAGAGCTGAGTAGAGGCTGACCAGACCGTCCAAGTTCTCTAGCATGGACCCAGACCCACCTGTCCTTGCTGTAAGACCCCATCATGTATGTTCTCTGTCAGAGGCAACGGGAGCCATCAAAGGCGCAGGAGGAGGGGAGTGGCTCATTCATAGTGCAGCATTTGGGGTTGGAAATTCTGACTCCAGTTTTGACTCTGCTGATCCTGAACATATCACTCAACTATTTGACCCTTACTGTGCTGATTTATGAAGTAGGAGTGGAAGTAGCAGCTTCTTTCCACAGGCTGCTGTGAGGACCCAGTGATCTACAGTGGGATGGGACAGTGATTTACAAAATGGGAATGAAAGGTCCATGAAGTCAGAGACTCTGGCTGTCACCTTCCCAGCTACAGCCTAAGACAAAGTCCAGTGTTTAGCAAACAGCAGGCACTCAATGTATGCATGGCCAATGGATGAATGAATGAATAATAGTATCTTGATTGCCAGGCATGGGACAGGTGCTCAATATATGCATATTGAACAAATGATTGAATGAATGATGCACATCATTAATTTAGAGCTAGGCAGACAGCAGGTGTCTGTTACATGTATATTGAATGGATGAATAATATATAATTAAGAGTGTCTGACATACAGCAGGCATTTGATGAATGTTTACTGTTAAATGAGTAATTGAATGAGCAATTTTTAATGAATGCATAAAGTCTAGAGCCTGACATATAGGGGATGCTCAGTAAATGAATATGGAGGGAAGCGAAGGACAGAAGAGAGGGGAGCAAAGAGCCAAGGGGAGAAGGGGCCAACAATCTGAAAGGCAGGACAGATGTTAGGCAGAATAACAGGTGTGGTTAATGAAAAGTTCAAGTGCCCAGGAACCATTTCTGTAGCGTCTCGAGCAGTGCTTGCTGGTAGTGCCTGTGCCTCTGCAATGGCCATGATGATACTCACCAATGGCCATTGAGTCCACATTTCCTGGCCAGCTAGAAAGTCCTGGCATCAGCGGGCAAATGCAGAGGCAGCTGCAGTCTGCAGTGACCCTACAGAACAGGTGACGTGCTGGTCTTTGCTGTGTGGCATGGGGTCATGTGGAAACCCCAATGGGATACTGCAGCTCCCAGGTAGTCCCTGAAGGGAGGCTTAGTTCTCAGGCACTAGTCTAGAAGCCCTCTTCTCTATCCTCTCCTCCTGCTCTGCCTTCCCTCTTTTCGTTTTTTCTGCTGCTAATGATGTCCTATTTTTATTTATTTGAGAGAGAGAAAGTGAGTGAGAGAGAGAGAGAGAGAGAGAGAGAAGGAGTAGGGGGAGGGGCAGAGGGAGAGGGAGAAGCAGACTCCTCCCTGAGTAGAGAGCCTGACATTGGAGCTCCATCCCTGGACACCAGGATCATGACCTGACCTGAAGGCAGACGCTTAACTGACTGTGCCCCCCAGGTGCCTTCAATAATGTGCTATTTCTGATTCAAGACTCCTTGGGTTCCAAGGAAGCAAAGCCTTCTAAGTTAGCTTAAGCCAAAAGAAAGGAAGTATATGTGTGACCAGTTACTAATTTCATAGTCATGCACTTTAGGGGTGCAGAAATGGTGCTTTATTATTGTTGTAATAGGTCCAGAGCTCCCTCGACTTTAATAATTTCTATCCTACCTGTTTTTTTATGTACTGAATATCTATCTTTATGCCAATTTCATTAAAAAACAAACAAAAAATAGGGCACCTGGGGGTGCTCAGTCAGTTAAGTGGCCAACTCTTGATTTCGGCTCAGGTCAGGATCTCAGGGTTGTCCGGCTCTACCCTTAGAGGGGCGTCTGCTTGGGATTCTCTCCCTCTCCTTCTCCCTTAGCCCCACTGTGTGCCCTCTCTCTCTCTGAAATAAATAAATCTTAAAAGTAAAATAAAATAAAATAAAATCTTAAAAACAACAACAAACCAGGATTCCGGGGTGGTTCAGTTGGTTGGGTGACAGATTCTTGATTTTGGTTCAGGTCATGATCTCAGAGTCATTAGATTAAGCCCCAGGACCCGCTCTAAGCTCCATGGGGAGTCTGCTTGAGATCCTTTGTCTTCCTCTCTCTCTGCCCCTCCCCCCACTCCCACATGCTCTCTCTCTAAAATAAAGAAATAAAATCTTAAAACAAACAAACAAACGAACCTTGAATGCATGTTATTGGAAAAGGAAACTTTATAGAGTCTTAAGTAGGAAACCAGTAGCAATTGCTCTAATTAGGAAATATCTGCCAAAAAAATTCAATGAAAATAAAACAATGTTACTAAATTCTAGTTGGTTACAGTTGCCCCCAACCCCCGCCCCCCCCCCCGCCCTGTTTGTTAAAAGGAGAGATTAGTGGGTGTTTAAAAAAGGGTTAAAGACCTGGGTGGGGGGCTCAGATTATGATTCCGGAGTTCTGGGATCAAGCCCTGTATTGGGTTTCCTGTTCCATGGGAGGCCTGTTTCTCCCTCTCTCACTCCCCCTGCTTGCGTTCCCTCTCTCACTGTGTTTCTCTCTGTCAAATAAATAAAGAAAATCTTTAAAAAGGGGGGGGAGGGGTTAAAGACAGACAAGCTCCATCCACATGGATACTTTCTCTTGGACATAATCAGAAGAATAATGATTGAAATGAAAAATTGCTTTCTTGTAAGCTAATACGAGTTATTTAAAATATTCCCTCTCCCACTCAAAATCATTTTCCAAGAGACTGAAAATCATCTGGCAGACCTCCAGATTTCCTTTCTAGTCCCTTTTAATTCATTTTAATTTTTTTAAGTTTATTTAAGTAATCTCTACCCTCAGCATGGGGCTCGAACTCACAATCCTGAGATGAAGAGTCACATGCTCTTCTAACTGTCAGCCAGGTGCCCCGGTTCATTTTAGTTTCAAAGCTAAAATCAGTGTGCTTCATACTTTCCTTCTGAAGTGTCCCCAAGGGGACAGGAAAGTGAACTCAAGGTTGGATCTTGGAGAATTACTGCAGAGAGAGCCCTGCCCAGACACCATGTTTCTGGTCTAAAATCCATGTAAAGTTTGTGTTCTACTCCTTAATATATTTGGTGTTGGCTTTGATACAAAAATTACATTTTAAATTGCCTTCAACCTTAATTTTTCTTCAGTGTCTAAGAGTAATTAGCACTTCAGGCATATGCTTGTTTTTCTTTAGTACTGTGTCCCTAGGTGGTTCTCAACCCATTAAGTGCAATGTTCCTTTTACTTAGAAATTGTTATGAAAACTTTTAATAATGTCTCTTAATTATCCAGAAATAATTTCAAAACTAAAATAGAGTTATAATTCACATAAAAGAAACCAGGTATAAAATAAAATAAAATAATAATATCAATCAGGTATAATGCCCCAAGTATGGTATGGTGGAGGATTTTTCTTAAAGGAGGAAATTAACTAAATAAGGTTTATTTTCAATATACAAATATGCATGCACAATTGCCTACGTAATAAAAGGAAGTGGTTAATATTTGTCCCTGATTATAAATAAGATTGTATTTAACTGAATTTTGTTGATGCTTTTTTTCTCTATATCTCACATTTTGAAATAGGTTTAGACCAGTCTATTCGTAGATACACATGGAAACCCAGTGAAATGCAGACCGATACTGAAGTGTTCCCTCAGTGACTCAAATACCACATGTGGTGTTGCTTGGATAATATGGATTCCTGAGATAATGAACAATTTTGCAAAGTTCCATATAGAATCACAGCACACTTCTTTTGATTTACCTACAAGTTGCATTCCTGCTAAATTAAGTGTATATTGAAACTATGCCCCTCCCCCAAATCTTATTTCTAAATAAAATAGAGGGAAGGTCAAGGTGTAGATAGTCATAGAGTTTTTACCTGTATGACAGTCAAGCAGAAAGTTCTATTTGAGGGCACCTGGGTGGCACAGGGGGTTAAAGCCTCTGCCTTCAGCTCAGGTGATGATCTTAGGGTCCTAGGATCGAGGCCCCAAAGAGCCTGCTTCCTCTTCTCTCTCTGCCTGTCTCTCTGCCTACTTATGATGTCTCTGCCAAAAAAAAAAAAAAAAAAAGTTCCATTTGAGATGGTATAGGATGCAAGACAAGTCTTTATTGAGTCTCATGCACTGTGGGCCACCTAACATCTCAGAGCCCTATATACTAAATGCCAATCATTGGCGACAACCAAGAGTTCCCCAAATTTCCCCACGCCACCTGCCCCCAGGGCTTGGCACCATCACACAGAGAATCCCTGGCATCCCTTGGCTGTGTCGGTTACTGTTGAACATGAGCCCACTGATGGTTTTCAACAGGTTCAGGGCCATGTGGCCTGGAGGTGCTGCGAAGCCTGACATGGTGTCCTCCTTCTCTGCAGGGGCTGAAGATCAGCGTGCTCTGGACTCTGTACCACGGCATCCTCAGTGCTTTCGCGCCCGTGTACAGTTGGATCCTGGTGCTCCGGGGCCTGGTGGGCTTCGGGATTGGCGGGGTCCCCCAGTCGTAAGTAAATGCCCAGCTCTGGCCATCCAGCAAGACAGCCAGTCAGCTATGATCATGGCTGTAGGGGGGACGCAGAGATGGTACACTAGGGCTTCTGGTGTCAAGGAGGTGCAATGTAGCCAGAGAGGAGTAGCCCATCATTGTTGTAAGGCTTGACAATACAAAAGCAATGCAGTAGGGGCACGTGACTGGCTCAGTCAGTGGAGCGTGGGACTCTCCATCTCGGGGCTGTACATTCGAGCCCCTTATTGAGTGTAGAGATGATTTAAACATAAAATCTTAAGGGGCACCTGGGCGGTGCAGTGGATTAGGCATCGGACTCTTGGTTTTGGCTAGGGCTGTGGTCTCAGGGTCCTGGAATCAAGCCCCATATTGGGCTCTATGCTCAGCATAGAGTCTGCTTGGGATTATCTCTTACTCTGCTCCTCCTTCTCCTGCTCTCTCTCTCTCTTTTCTATCTCTCAAATAAATAAATACATCTTTAAAAAATAAAACAAAATTCTTTAAAAAATCAACTTAATAGCTGGAAGATCATAAATATGAAATAATCATAAAAATAATAGACTTAGCATTGACTGAACATTTCTCTTAGACACTGCAGCAGTTCAGGGAGGGTTGTGTTTATCAAGTGATTGCAATCTCCATTTTACAGTTGAAACCAAGACTCAATGGGGTACAAAACGGAACTAAGAAGCCAAGTCTGCCTGCCTACAGCATCCATGCTCTTAACCACCATGAGGGGCACAGGCCCCTTACCCCCTCCGAACCTAAGCTCAAGGTGGGGCGGGCATAACTATATGCAAATTGAGTGTTAGTCTGTTGGTGCTCTTGTTAAGGTACTGAGAGTAGTCACCGTTGTAGGAAGATGTTACTCTGTCCTAGCAGATTGGCAGACAATGGCATGTGGGCTGTATCGAACCTGCTGGCTTGTTTTATAAAGTTTTATTGGAACACAGCCATACCCATCATTTACATATTAGCCATGCTCATTTTCATATACAGCCACAGAGTTGAATAGTCTTGGCAGAGACTATATTTACTATCCAGCCCTTTCTAGAAAAGGTGTATTGACCTCATTCTTGAGGATGATTATGGCCAATATTTAGTGTTACTAAGAAGCAGGTTCTTTTCTAAACAGTTCAGCAGACTGTTTCATTTAGTCCCTCCAAAATTTCCTAGGTAAATTCTACTGTTTGTCTCATTTCACAGATATGGAAACTGAGGCACAGAGAGGTAAAGTGACTTGCCTTGGGTGGCACAGTCAGGAAGAGCCAAAGCCAGAATCTGAACTCAGGCCATTTCATTCCAGAGCCTAGGCTTTAACCATTGCATTGCACTGTCTTTCTATTAAGGATTCAAAGGATTGAGAAAGAGCCACAGGCAGATTGAGAATGATGTAGGATATTTCAGAGGAAGTGAAACTGTAGCTGAGGAAGGCTAATGGTCCATTCCAGTTAGTTTGTTGGGGTGAGATTTATGAGAACTGAAAGCCAAGGTTGGATAGTTAGACCAGGGCAAGCTTCCTAAAGGTCTTGAATGCCAGGCCAAAGGCACTGCCTACAGGCAGTAGGAAGCCACTGAGAGTTCTTGAGCAAGGGAGCTACGTTAGAAGTTATAATCCAGGGGCGCCTGGGTGGCTCGGTTGGTTGGACGACTGCCTTCGGCTCAGGTCATGATCCCGGAGACCTGGGATCGAGTCCCACATCAGGCTCCCTGCTCGGCAGGAAGCCTGCTTCTCCCTCTCTCACTCCCCCTGCTTGTGTTCCCTCTCTGGCTGTGTTTCTCTCTGTCAAATAAATAAAATCTTTAAAAAAAAAAAGAAGTTATAATCCAGCAATAGTGGGTAGGATGGGTTGAAAGTAAGGAATAATAATTCCTGTTGCAATAATTTAGGTAAATTTCCCACAAGGACTAGTTTATTCATTTATTCAACCAATATTTCTTGAGCACCTACTATGGCACTGGCCTAGTTCTAGATGCTGGGCTTAGAGCAGTGAGCAAGACAGACATGGCCCCTGTTATAGGTGGGGATCTTAGAAAGCAGAATGTGAGCTGGAGATTCATGTGCAAATGGATATTGAGATCAGCACCGGCAAGGAAGTGAGTAAAACTTGAATGGGCAGAGGGAGGAGTTGAGCACAGCCCACCCTATAGGAGTTCCAGAGCTAGGATGGCTTCTAGCGTTGTTCCAAAATGAGGCATGGGGGCTGGACTTTTGTACCTTCACATCAGCCACATTGGACATGGGTTGTCCTCAAGGAGGGAGCATGACCTTGGGCAAGACAACTGCTTTTGGTCAAGGCAGTTCCTGCCAGGGACCCAATTCTGAGCTCTTAGCAGGTAACATTCCTGGTCATTCCAGGGGGACTGTGTGCTTCAGTCCTGAAGGATGAGTCAGGTGGGACATCACAGCACCTGCCACCGTCTATCCCTTGCACCTCTTGGATCCCCTTGCTTCATATAATAAACCCCACCCACAGAGCCGCTGGGAGGGCCTTGCCCCTTACCCTTACTCCAAGATTGTCGTTTGTCTTTTCCCTGAAAAGATTTAAAAGAGGATGGCTAATGGAAAAGTCCCCGTTATTGCTGCTGGCCTCCTGCCTACCACCGATGCCTAGCATCTCCCTCCCTTGCTACTCATTGTAGGTTCCCATCACCTCTGGCCAGCGCTTCTGCAATCAAGATGGTTTACCCAGTGGGATGATCCAGACCCCATGCCTGAGTCACTGTGTCCTTCCCAGGCTGTAGCTGCTGCTTGTCTATTTAACACCAAAATTGGGCAAGGGGTTACCAAGAGATGTCCGTTGTATCACCCGGGTGTCCCTTTCGATAACAGCAGCCCTACTGTCTCCTGATGCTCAGGGTCAACTCAGACAGAATGCTGACTCTCTTTCTTGATATAGGAACACAAAGTTACTAAGTGGGAGACGTTGCTTAAAGTTTAATGGGATTCTTGCAAGGGAAGCATACCCTGGGGGAAACATACCCTCTTTGGGAAACATGCCCTCTAACCTCACAGTTGGGGGAAGTAGAAATTCCTCCTTCAACCCTTTGATTTCAGAATGATGTATTCCTTCTACATTGCATAAGATGATAGGCATTGATTTAAGGGTGTATCATGCCCTTGAAGACAATATCCCATCCTCACAGAGCATCATCTCCAAGCTGATGCCTCTGTGGCACCTTCAGGAGGATGCTCCATCACCTTGCCAGGCCAGCAGCTGCAAGGTGCCATAAGATATGATAGGACCAGTGGATTCCGTGGCCCTATACCCATTGCTGCATCTCCGTTGTTATGTATCGGCTCGCTTGGTCCCAAGCACTGTAGTGTGGGATTCTGTGTCAATGAGCCAAATACCTGGAAAACCCTCACACAGTGGTGCTGGGTGGGGCCCCCTGGCAGGAAAGGCAAACTGGTACCCACAATGTGTGCCAGTTTCATCCAGATGGGTCACTGCTCCTTCCCCAGTGGAAAATGTCCAGTATAAATAATTCACCACTACGTGACATGGAATGGCTCCATCCTGGGGTAGATGGGTATTGGTGCAGAGGATCTGGCCCAGCTGCCTCTTGAGGGCTAACAGTTCCCTGGCTGGCTTCTTGGCGTTGAGTGTCATGGTTGGGAAAGACTGGGAGAGAGCATCTGGAACTGTAAGGCCAACGCTGAGGTAATGTGACTTGTTCATGACTACCAGATTCTAATCCTGACTCTGTCACATAACAGCTGTGTGCCCTTAGATGAGTCACTAAACCTTTCTGTGCCTCAGTTTCTTCATCTCTAAAATGGGGATAATAACATACCTACATCATGAGGTCACTTAGAATCTTACATGACCATACATGTGAGGTGCCCGGGACGGTGTCCGGCAAAGGGCTCACGGAATGTTAGCATGTGTCAGGTCTGCCAAAGGTCATGAAGCTCCGGTGTCAGTGTGATGGATGTTGGACTCTGTGGGTCATTATGGAAAGAGTAAATGGGGATGAGAGATGTAAACACATGGAGTGAACACAGGAACAAATCCCCAGACTCTTTCTGCCACTTAGAGGCTAGAAGGGCATTGAGTGGCTCTCAGTTCTCTCCAGTCCTTCCTTTCCTATTCATTATTGATCCCTCCAGGGCTCTGCAGAGTAGACATCTGACCTATACTCCTGGACCTAGGATGGGCTTAAAAACCACCAGAGCTTAAGGCAGAGGCTGTTAAGCCGAGCCCATAAATCTAGGCTGGCAGGAGCTTGTGGCCAATGTCCTCCACGCCTGGACCAGCTCCAGGAATTCCTGCAGATGCAGCCACTGTCCCATTCATGAGCCATTCATTGATGAAGGGACAGTTTTCCCCTAGTGGCTGGAAGGAGTGCACTCAGAGAAGTACACATTCAATTCCTTTCCCAGGGAAATGACAGCAGAACCAGCCTCCAAATAGCCACCTGGATTTTCTTCCTACCAGAGGGAAGAGAAAGGAACTACGTATTCAGAATGTCCAGTGATTCTTGCCTGAAATGGTGGCAATGAGAAGAGCTATTTTCTATTTCTTATCCTCCACAGTTTCTGGAAATATCATCGAAGGTATACGAAATAGATGTGTAACAGTGCTGGGAAACAAGAAAAGTGTGCCTTCAGCCAACCGGGAATTTGGGGGAACCTCTGGCAGGTTGTAGGCAGATGGGATTCCAATAGCAGAGTAACTGGAAGAGAGGATACCCACCTCCTCAAAACTGCAAAGGGGAGAGATCTTCTGGGAGAGAGGACAGGACACGAGGGGAATGAATTTAAGGACACAGAGCCGCTGGGAGGGCCTTTGCCGCTTACCCCTCTGTCCTGAGGGGCCTCAGCTTACCTGCCTGCTCTCTATTTCTACCCACCATATGCCATGCCTCCCACTGAGCTGGTCCTTTACTTAACCCTGCCCCAGCCCTTCCGTTTGGTTATTGAGCTATTATCCACATGACTATTTTAAAACTCTCCAAACCTCAAGACACAGGTATTATTATCCCCACTTTACAACTAAGAAAACTAGGGTTTTAAAGATTAAGTACATGCCCAAGACCATGCCATTAACAAAGGGCAAAGCTCAGATTTAAACATCACTTGATCCTGCAAACATACTCTCTTAAACACTCTACTGTATAGCTCTTTTGTCCATAAGGAGAGCAAATAAAAAACAGAAATAAAATTATAGAAGAAATACTTAGACACCCAAGAGAGCCACTGACTTCCCAGCCATTTATGTAAAAATAATCATGGCTTAATTATGCAATGTCTTTACTAGTTATAAAAATGGCTCCCCTATGTTCATTATTTGGAAACATTTAGTTGAAGATTTTTGTTGTTGTTGTTCAGGATATTTTTATGTAATTAAATGAAACCAAGAGTTTCCATTCATTTAGGCTTGGCACCACCTCACAAAACCAAATGAGTAAGTCTTTGCTGTATAATCTTTTAAGTGAAACAAGCAAGAAGTCCTTATAATGAGTTTTTAGTATAAATAAAAATTATTTAAAATTAGAGATCATTAAAAATCAAATTAAAATGTTTTTTCTTTCAGTTTTATCCATGTGTAATTGACATCCAGAACTCAAGGTGTACAGCCTAATGAGTTACCTATCTTACAAAAGGATCACCTCAATAAGTTTAGTCAATGCACAACATCTTATCTATAAACTCTCTTATTGATGAAGAGACCATGCCTCAGCCCTGGTCAGGGCTTCTCAGTGTGCTTCCTTCTATCCTTCTTTTTATTTTTACAATTTTTAGAAAGATTTTCCTTTAAGTAATCTCTACACCCAGCGTGGGGCTTGAACTTACAACTTTGAGATCGAGAGTCGTGTACTCTACCGACTGAGCCAGCCAGGTGCCCCATCCCTCTTTTTCTTTTTTCCTTTATTTCTTCCTCCAAAGTGTTCATATTGGTTTTATATTGATCGTCGGCGATAACGAATTTAACATTAACAGTGATGATGATCATCAGTGCTCAGCAAGTGCCGGGCACTATGCTAAGTGCTCTCCTCACACGAGCGCCTCTTGATCACTGACAGCCCTATCATCGCCAGCTTACAGAAGAGAAAACTGAGGCTCAGAGATTGCTAAGTGGCTTGCTTAAGGCCAGATGGTTATTAAAGAAGCATGGAATCACTTCTTGCTATGTAACAAACTACTGCAACATTTATGGCTTGACAACAATTCATTGAACTCACGATTCTGCAGTTGGGCAGTTTGGTTGTTCTGGGCGCAACAGGGCTTGCTCAGGTGTCTCCAGTTAACCGGCAAACTGGTTGGGGGCTGGCTGGCCTAGTATGGCCACACCTGACTCATCTTTGCTCCATGAGCTTCTCAAACTCCAGCTGGCTACCCCGGGTACCTGGTCACCTGGGCAGGGGTTCCAAGTGAGCAAAAGCTGTAGAACATCTTGAGACGAAAGCTTAGAACTGGCAAAATACCACGTCTGCAGTATTCCATTGAACAAGACCAAGTCGAAGGCCCAGATTCAAGGCTTGGGGAAGTAGACTTTGCATGGAGTGACCTCAAAGGAAGCAAGGCACAGCCAGGGAAAATAGTGGGGCACCTTGTGCAAACCATCTATATGTGAAGAAACCAGGTTCAAATCCACACGTGTCTAATGCCAAAGCTCTTCCATCTGAATAGATGTCGTGAAAAGATTCTGAGCTCATATAGTCAGAATGTTCTGTGAATCAGTAATGTTCACTGGGTCCCTGGTACTGATCTGGAGATGATTCTGGGGATGTATAACTGGAGGCTTTGAGCAGTTTCTGTTCCCTTATTAAGACAAGAAGGAAGATCGTATGTAGGATGTCAAGTAATTGCTTTTTCTGTCCATGAAGGAGTGTCAAGAGGGAAGAGACTTTAACTCAAACGAAGAAATTAGAAGTGACTTAATTTTTATCATTACAAGTAATACATTTTTGTTTTAGAAAATGTAGAAAAAATGCAGACAAGCATCAAAAAATGATCATTGCCTCTAGTTGCAAAATATACACAAAATATAAATAAGATACATGTTGGCACAAATATTGTTTCCAATAGAGGATACTGAGTATTTCAGCAGAAATACCTCCTAGCTAAGAGTCTGAGGGCGCCTGGGTGGCTCAGTGGGTTAAAGCCTTTGCCTTCGGCTCAGGTCATGATCTCAGGGTCCTGGGATCGAGGCCCGCATCGGGCTCTCTGCTCAGCAGGGAGCCTGCTTCCCCCTCTCTCTCTCTGCCTGCCTCTCTGCCTCCTTGTGATCTCTCTCTCTGTATCAAATAAAGATGGAACCCTACCTTAACTGGCACCTTGCTTGTGTGTGAGTCATGCTTAAAGACGAATACTCCAGGCAGCCTGCCCACCTGTTCCCCTTGAAGCCTCCTCGGAACATTCTTCCAACTGGTATCTAGATGGAGCTTGCTCACAAACCTGTTCTTGGCACTGCTCTCTCCCCTCCAGACCAAGCAGAAATGCCAAATGGAGATCACAGGTCACTTCTTTCCAAGCATGTGATCCAGATGGCAAATCTCTAATTGTCAAGTGCTGAAAATGGGATTATTTTCAGCAGGAATTTATTGACACCAGTATCAACTGCTTCTTGGCATTGCTACTTCGTTGCTCATTCTTTTATTCTTCAGTGTGATTGTAATAATCACCATACTTTAGAAGAAGATCAAACAGCTCGTATTCATACTGAACTGCTATAAATAATGGCCAAGCGGGGGCACAACAATTACAAGAAGAAATGTTTCTTGTGGCAGAGGTGGCAAAATAAGAAACTGAAAACAATCTAAGTATTAAATCAACAGCGGTGGCAGCTGTTCAATGCAGTTTATCTACATGGATTAATATGGAAAGATCGCCACACTGTCTTACTGAAAGCAGATCCTGACAAAGAGATGCTAAGGCAAGCAGTTTAGTCTGGGAGATTCTGCAGCACTTATCTCCAGATTGTCCCATTCAAGGGATGAGTGAAATGTCATTTGTTGAGAGCTGCTCCTGGGAAGTTTAAATTCCTTGGCATACCTGCTCTGCTACAGGGGCTGGCAGAGTAAGCGTTAATAACCAGGAAAAGCACCCGAGAGAATTGCAGGTACTGATGGTTGGAAACTGGACAGGCATGAATGTAAGTGCCAAGTATTGGGGCATTTGTATGGGTGGAACATGGACAGTGTGCTGCATGTGAAAGGAAGGGAGGAAGGAAGGAAGAGAAGGGAAAGGAAGGGAAAGAAGGGAGGAAGGGATGGATGAGGGAGGAAGGAAGAAAAAAGGGAAGGAAAAGGAGGAAGGAAAGAGAGAAGGAAGGGAGGGAGGCAGGAAGGATGAAAAGAGAAGGAAGGAGAGAAGGAGGGAGAGAGGAAAGAGAGAAGGAAGGGAGGGAGAGAGGCAGGAAGAGAGGGAAGGAGAGAGGAAGGAAAGAGGGGAGGGAGGAAGAGGGAAGGAAAGGCAGGAGGGAAAGCGGAAAGGAAGGGAGGGAGGGACGGGGGAAGGACAGGAGGGAGAAGGAATGGAAAGGGAAGGGAAGAAAAAAGGAAGATACATTGCTTTAATTTATTTATGTAGAGAAGGGTCTGGAAAGTTGCAAAGCAAATCGGTTATTATGGCTTTGGGGGAGTGGAATGGAAGTAGGATAATGGGGAAGAGGAAGAATTACCGTATATTCTGTATACTTGTATATTGCTTAATTGTTTTACAATGCAAACACATTGAGGTACTACTTCTCTAACTAAAAAAAAAAAGAAAGAAAAGAAAGAAGACTGCATGATATAGGTTCATGGTAAAAAGAAATCCTTGCCATCTAAGGACAGGCATAACTTTGTCCTTAGAATATGCTGCTGCATGTTTTTGCATGGTTAGTAGTTAAATTTGGTAGAGGAAAGGTAAGCGTGCTTCTCATTTTATTATTATTATTGATTTTTTAAATAATATAAGCACATCATTTGGAGAATAGCATAAAAATTTCAAAGAAGTCATCCGTGGTAATTGCTGTAACTCTGTAACAGCTATAATCTTGATCTCCATTCTCAGACCTGAATTAGTAAAATTCCTAATGGTTTTTGTTGAGAGAGTTACTTGTAGGCATATAAATTAGAACAATTTTGGGGGGGGAACAACTCCGGTATTATATATCAAAAGCCTTAAAATTGTGCATGCCCTTTGACCCAAATTCTACTTAACAGAGACCTACCCAAAGGATAGGTGAAGACAAAGATGTCTTTAGCCTAAAGATGTTTATTGAAGTACTGTTTATAATTGTAAAACCATCAAATAGGGAAGTGGTTGGTGGGCTACAAAATGTAGACAGATCTGGGTTAGAATTTTGGCTCTTCTAATACTAACTTACTAGCTGTGTGTTCCTGGTCAATAACAATTTATCTGACATAGATCTAGAGATGAAATGAGAATCACACACACACACAGACACACACACGCAAGATTATAAGTATCTACCCCATTGATTTGAAATGTTTGAGCAAGATAATCCATGTAAAACATCTGGAAGGGGCACCTGGGTGGCTCAGTTGGTTAAGCGACTGCCTTCGGCTCAGGTCATGATCCCGGAGACCCGGGATCGAGTCCCGCATCGGGCTCCCTGCTAGGCGGGAAGCCTGCTTCTCCCTCTCTCACTCCCC
>PITA01026685.1:0-13515 GCA_004023965.1 Spilogale gracilis
CTGCGGGGGCTTGCTGTTGGGAGGCCCTCTCGGAATCTGCATTTCTCCTTGTCCCTGCGGAGTGGCCGGCTTCCCCGGGAGCCGCCTGCCCCCAGCCTCTGGGGGGTCCCTGACCTGCAGGACAGACCTAGCAACAGTTCAGTGCTGAGGCAGCCCAAGCCGTCCGATAGCGCGGCCATCACTGGGGACTGTGTGCGTCGTGGACCCTGGAGCCCCTGCATCCTCTGGAGGGCAGCCCGCAGCTGTGGGGACCTGGGGGCAGGGCTGGCAGAGGCCGGGAGCTGTGCTCCAGGACCGGCAGCTTCTGGGGGACGGGAACAGCCGCGGTCCCCAGCACTCTCCATGCTTCTTGGGGCGCCTGGGCAGCCTGTGACCGTGTGGTGGGCCACACCCCGCTTTCTCCAGCAGCTCCTGGTTGGCTTTGTGGCCCCGGGGGAGGGAACTCAGCCGGCCCTCCACCTTCCACCTGCGCTGTGGCCGTTCTCTTGCCGCTTCCTTCCTGCAGGATGGGCTGCGCCCGAACTGGCGACAGTGGGCCACACGGGGGTGCTCTCGGGCTTTGAGGTCTGGGAGGCTTTGAGGTCTGGGAGGCCAGAGCAGAAACCGCCCTGGGTTCCATCATGAGCGGGCTGGCCCTGATAAGGACAAGCCAGCCGGGAGGTGACCTCCGAGGGCCAGGGTCCCTGCTGCTCTAGGGGTCAGCCTGCAGAGGCCCCGGGGGCTGTGTGGACAGGTGCCCAGGCCCCCGCGGGGACACGCTGGCCCTCCGCAGAGCCATGAGAGGTGCAACCAAGTCAGCAGAACTCCGGGCCCTTGACTCCCTCAGCCCTGTGGCGGCGGGCAGCTGGCCCCGTGCCCAGTGGGGGCTCGGAGTGGGGGTGCTGCCCAGGCTCCCCGGAGCTGATGTTAAAAAACAGCTGTATGGGTGTGTGATTTATTTACAACCAAACGGAGCATTTTGGGTGGGCATGTTCTTTGAGGGTAGTCACTGGGGCGCTAGAAAGGGCTGCCTGCTCCTCGCGTGTGCCCGTGACCCAGTGCCCTCTTGGGGAGGTGGCCCGGGAGGTGCCACACCAGGGGCACGGCTTGAAGCCCCCCTGCACTCACAGTGGGGACGTCTCATTAAGAAGAGCATCGAGCAGCTCCTCTTTCTCATCTCCAGCGAGGAGCCGGGCTTCGAGGCTCGTGGGGTCCCATCCACGTGAGGGTCTGTAATTCCCACACGGCGGGCCGCAAGGTCCCAGGCGGGAAGACGGACAGCCTGGCCCGTGGCGTCTCTCCTGCAGGTGGGCGGGGGCGCAGACCGGCCTCCTCACCCTCTTCTGCCTCCTCTGGACTCTGAGCCCTCCCTGAGCCCAGGGCCCCCCCGGCTTATGGTGGCCGAGGGCCTGTCCGGGCGTCTCCTCGGAGAGGCAGGTGTGTGGGTGCGAAACCATCACAGTTTCACTGTGGGATCTGGGGCGACTGAGCTTGGTCTGTCCCCGCAGTTGACCTTCAGGGGCCTGCGGGGCCAGGCAGGCACTGCTGTCCTGTAGCTCAGGGAGGCCCCCGCGGCTGGGGCGGGTGACGCCACCCAGGGGACTCCAGGCTGCAGCCCCCCTCCTCGCCCCGTGGAGGCAGGACTGCGTGATGGTCTCGGTCCAGATCTTGTACCTGGCCTGCAGCCGGTGCCTCTGCCTCAGTATCCCCAGTATTTGGGGAGGGCCGGGCATCTGCACATGTCCTCCTGGACACAGGGAGAGACGTGAAGGGCTCCAACTGACAGAGGTGGGGGCCGGGGGGCTGCAGGCACCCAGATGCCGTCCCGGCTCCCGCTTGGCCAGTGGGATGATGGAGCGCCTTCTTGGGTGGGAGGCGGTCCTGCCCCTTGGCCCCCCAGGGGCATCAGGCACAGTGAGCCCTGCGGCATGGCCTCTGCGTCCTCTGGAATGAAGGCGGTCAGTGATGACCCCCAGACGGCACCATCGTGGATGAGCCCCTCTCCCTCCCTTGACAGAGGGGTGCCGACCTGATAGGCATGGAGGGGTAGGGGGTCAACACTTGGAAGGGACTGGCCATGACCCCAGCAGCAGGGTGGGGGACTGTGCTGTCCCCTGGGGCATGGCCATGTCTGTGGGCCTGCGCGGGGCCGTGGTGAGGAGAGGGCACAGGTGTAGTCGGACTTCCCTGGTGAGGAAGAGGTAGAAAGGCCGTAGCAAGGACTAGAGTTTGCTCTTTGGAAACGTCGTGGGTTCAGGAGTCAGCAGAAGGAAGGAGCCTGGGCGTTTCCTTCCCTCTCAGAACGTCGGCAGCAGTGAGGCCGTCTCCCAGGGCAGGCCCCTGCAGGACTCTGGGCCTGCAGTCACCCCTGCCAGTGTGCTCCATCACCCGTGTGACCACCTGAGCTTTGGGGGGCATCCCCTCCTTCAGTCGGACAGAACTGGCCCCAACCAGAGCCCTCAGCTGCAGGAAATAGTTGCTGTGCCTTCTCACAGCACAGATGGGTGGCGGCTAGAGTCAGTCCTGGAGAAGCCTGCTCTAGCCTGGGGACAGCGACATGGGTTGGGGGACGGGGTTGCCGGGGATGGGGGAGCCCAGGGGACAGAAAGGAGGACTGGGGGACAAAGAGGGAGGGGACCAGGGGACAGGGGATTGGGGGGCAGAGAAAGGGCCGAGATCAGGGGAGAAGTGAAGAGAGAAGCGGGGAGACTGGTGTGGGGGCTCAGGTGGGTCCGAGCTGGTCTTTGGGGCGGGGCCGCCCGGGTGGGCTTGGGGAGGCCGGCTGGTGTGGCTGGAGCACGCGGTCCATGGGGGCTGTGGCTGAGCCTAAGGGGGAAGGCTTGCCTCTCGGCGTGCACACCTGTTTGTGGGTGGCGTCCACGTCATCGTGGCCCCTTCGGGCTCCGTTCGCCTGTCTCCCAGGCTGAGTGCACCGTGGGGTGCAGCCGTGAGTTTCGTGTCTGAAGCCGCAATTCGATGTTTTCTCTGCAGTGTCACTCCTGACTCGTAAACTCCCCCGAAGTCCCTGCTCAGTGCCCTCTTAGAAGGACCAAGTCTCTTACAGACCCTTTGGAACATGAGAGTGCCATCTGATGAGAAAGGGGGTCTCCCTCGCCCAGCAGGGAGCAGTGTCCTGGTGTAGAGACCCTGTGCATTCCCAGGGGCTAAAATTGCTTCTTAATCTGGGGGGCATGGACGGAGCATGAGGCCTGGGGGGCTGACGGCAAGGGAAGGGGAAGCAAACCCAGGGAAGCCGCTGCCTCCCGACGAGTAGGGACTGCCGGACGTGTGAGGAGGAAGCGGTTTTCCTCTGAGAGGCAGGCAAACAGCAGGAAGAGCTGAAAGTGGCCGGGAGCGATCTGCTCAGACCCCCAGTCCTGGAAACATCTGGTCATTTGTGCATCTGTGGGAAAATGTCTGTTCAGGTCCCTTGCCCATTTTTTAATTGGGTTTTCATTTTATTGTAAATCATATATATTCAAAAAGAATGCTTCTTCAGCTGTTCCAGGAATTCTAAATGATGCATATTTTGTAGATGATTAAAAGCTAGTATTGTTTCGGGGCGCCTGGTGGCTCAGTTGGTTGAGCGACTGCCTTCGGCTCAGGTCATGGTCCCGGAGACCGGGGATCGAGTCCCACATCGGGCTCCCTGCTCGGCAGGAAGCCTGCTTCTCCCTCTCTCACCCCCACTCTTGCTGTGTTTCTCTCTGTCAAATAAGTAAATAAAATCTTAAAAAAGTATTGTTTCAGGTTCTCTTGGCCCTGCTGTCTCGAGGGAGGGACCCAGACATGCGTCATCTTCCCTGCAGGGGCCTCAGGAGAACTGCCCCAGGACTGGCATAGTGTGGGGGGCGGTGGAGACCATCCAGGTCCTCGGGACCCCTCAGGGGCTACTCTCTGGGGTTCCCTGGTTCTGGCCCTCACACGAGGAGGTGCTGAGGACATGTCCCGGCTGGCGGTGGGGGGTTGTTGCTTGACTTCGGGGGTGGTGGAGGAGGGGGCCTGGAGGGAACCCCTCTGAGCTCCGGAGCTGGTGTGCGCCCATCTCTCTGCGCTCTCTGGTCTTCAGCCCAGGAGGGGCCGGCCCGGCGGCCCAGGATCGCGGCCCGGGCCGGGTGGCTCTTCACTACCGCCCTTGGGTCGGCTAAAGTCTATGAAAACCTTCAGAGCTGCCGTTCTGTTTAAAATTGGGACTTTCTGGAAAATCCAGCCTTAGGTTACTAATAGGAGATGGCGAGGTCACTCGTATGTTGGTGTTTCCTTGTTAAAAAGGGGAGAATCCGGGATGAATCCCCGGTATTTGGTGTTCTGTGCCGAGGGTCCAGCCAAGGTCCTGTTTGCAGAGACGTGTCACACAGAGGACCGTCCCGTAGGGCCCCTGGTCCACGTGCCCCTGCGGATCCCCGGACCTCTGCTGTGGGACGGTCACTTCCTGCCCCGGAAGGACCCTGGCCGTCATGAGGGGAGGCATTCCCCTCCCCCAAGGTTCTGGTTAGGGAGGAATCGGGAAGAAGGGTGCCGGGTGGGCCGAGGGAGTTTGCCGGTGGGCGTGGTGTCGGTGTGGTGTCCCCAGGGCCAGGCGGGCTTGTGGACACGCTTTCCACAGTGTTGTGCCCATGAGCACAGAGCCAGGAGACCGGGAAGCTTGCTGTGTCCCCAGCTTTGCGGCAGAGGTCCGCGTGGCTTGGAGGACCTCCTGCCTTATCACAGGGGACGTGAGTTGAGCCATGAACACCCCTCCCCTCCCAACCCCAGAGACGCGGGAAACAGGAGTAGCATCTCCCCCCAGAAAAGGTGGGGTCCCCAGGACACGGGAGAGCGAGCTGAGGGTGTCCCACAGGAATTCGCGTCTGTCCTGTGGCCTGGGGCGTGTGGGCTCCTGAGAGCCCGGGGGGGCCAGAGAGCAGCAAATGGGAAAAGCCTGGGCCGCAGAGGTGGGGCTGCTGGGCTCCCCAGCGGGTGGCCGTGTGGCCTGGGGTGAGCGTGCCCCCTCCCAGTGGGACCAGGGC
Organism: Spilogale gracilis; assembly: GCA_004023965.1. NCBI lineage: Eukaryota > Metazoa > Chordata > Mammalia > Carnivora > Mephitidae > Spilogale > Spilogale gracilis. The sequence continues at coordinate 4,989 of PITA01026685.1, forward strand.
ACTGGACCAGGCCTAGAGCTCGGCATCTCCTGAGGCCGGGCCAGGAGGGCAGGGCAGCTCCCATGACACGCAGGCTGTGGGGGGGCGGCCAGCCCAGACGGAGCACCTGGGGCTCCACTGCCGGGGGTAGGCCCGTCCCTCCGGCCACCTGGGGGGCGTCAGGCCCCGGACCCTGGCAGCAGCAGGGGTCTCAGCCGGGAAGGGGCTCTTCTGCACTCTCGGGGAAGCTCCAGGTACAGCTGCCGTCCTGTGTCGTCGCCCCCAGACGCGGCTCGGGGACCTGAGGTCTGGTGGTGTGGATGGTGCCCGAGGGGGCTCCCGAGCACTGGGGCCCCTGCTCCCCGCCGTGTGGCTCCGTCGCTCTCCAGTCCCGCAGGCCGTGCCGTGTTGAGACACGATCACACCACGAGCTCGTGTTAAAGTATGTGGTTTGGGTGCGTGTGGACGTGTGCACCGTGAGACACCTTCCCTGTGCGGTCGGCGAGCCCGACAGCGCCTGTCACCTGCACGACCCCCTCTGTCCCCCAGCAGGCTGCTGTCCCGCCGCATGCCCACTTACATTGGCCTGGGCCCAGACGGAATCGTGCAGCGTGTCCCTCGTGGCACGGGTCAGCGGTCCGCACCGCGGGGGTCCGTGGCATCGTGCTGCAGAGCTGTGCGGCGGTTTTCCTGTTTGTTCGCGGGCTGGTGGACATTCGGGCCGTTTCCAGGGTGGGGCTGCTCTGACCCCTTGTGTGCGGGTCTTCGTACGAACGTGTGCCTTCCCTTCTGGGCGCACACGCACACGTGGACCGGCTGGACCCAACGGGACGTTTTCGGCTTCCTCGGAAAGCATCCGCGGTGTCTGAGTGCCGTCCACGGCACCCCCGGCGGCACACGGGCTCCTGGCGACACAGCCCGTCCACACGGTGTCTAAGCCTTCCTTCCTTTGTGGCTCTTGAGGGACCTGCTGGCCTCTGTGTGGTCTCGTCTCACTGCTGGGGCCGGGCACCGCGGCCCGCGCCGTCTGTCTTTGCGTCCTCGTTGGTGAAGTGGCCCGGCCGGCCAATTTGAACACTGCTCTTACTGAGTTCGGAGGGTGGTGGTTTCTTTTTAAACATTTTGGATGTAGGTCGTAGATCAGGTGTGGTGGACAATATTCTCTCCCTGTTTGTGGTTTGTCTTGTTATTCTCTTAAAATTACCCGTGGACAAGCAGAGTCTTCAATTTTGTGAAGCCCACTTTATCAGTTCGTTCTTTTACAGATTATGCTTTTGATGTCATATCAGAAATCTTTGTATAACTCGTTTTATCTTTTACATTTGCTTATTTATTTTTAAAGATTTTATTTGTTTATTTGAGAGAGAGAGAGAGCACAGAGTGGGGTGAGGGAGAGGGAGAAGCAGGCGCCCACGGAGCAGGGAGCCCGACGTGGGGCTCGATCCCAGGACGCTGGGATCACGACGGGAGCTGAAGGCAGACGCCTGGTCCCCTGAGCCACCCGGGCGCCCCCGTGTTTTACAGTTAGATCTGTGATCCATTTTGAGTTACTTTTTGTTGATGACGTGAGGTGTGGATCCAACTTTGTTTTTGCATATGGTTGTCCAAAGACTGTCTTTCCTCCACTAAATTGCCTTGGCATGTTTATCGAAGATGCGCTTCTGGGGCCGGGGCTGGTGAGGGCTGTCGGGTGCACTGATGGCTCCATCCCTGGGCCGGGATGTTCCTCTTCCAACTCTGTTCTAGATTCTCTGCGTATGCATATGAATTTTAGAATCACTCTCTCAGTTTCTACCAAAAATGTGCCAGGATTTTAGGATTTGAATGTTAGATTAATTTGGGGGAAAATTAACATCTTCCCAGTCAAGCAGAACGTGTTCCCACAGCAGGCTTGTAACTGGGCTGTCCAGCAAGGCCTGCTTGCAGAGCTGGCCCCGGGCTGGCATCTGGGATTTTGAGGGGCCTTTGCCTCGCCCCTGGGAGTGGGAGACTGGCTCTGTGCCACGCCTGTGGGTCTGACGTGGGACATGCTGGACACCTGCGTCCCTGCGGGAAGTCCGGGGTTGTGAGACGTGCCAGGCAGGGTGTTCCTGGTGGAAACGCTGGGCTTTGAGTCTCGGCTTCGGTGGCCCAGCACCCATCACGTGTTCTCAGTAGTTTGTTGCTGGAGGCGTTAAGCTCCTGCGAGGTCAGTCCTTCTAGAAAAGTCACCGGACCCGGGGCTGGTCTGGGAACTCCCACACAGAACAGTAAGACTTGGGGCACGTGAGCGCCACGCGTGTCTTCTCGCGACTCTCTGGGGGCTGGCCTTAGCGCGTTGTCGGATCTCTCCCCGAGGGTTTCACGCTCTGTGCTGCTGCCTTACACAGTGTCGCTTTTCACGGTTCACTTTCTGATCGATTGCTACTACGAGGCAGAAACCCAGGTGACGTGTGTATTGATCACGGAGTCTGCAGCCGTGCTGAGCTAATGGGCTTTAGAAGATCTCGTCACGTCACCTGCAAAGAGAGGGAGCTCTCCCCCTTCCCAGGACTGCAGGTGGAATTCTGTCAAGTGCCTTTTCTTTGGCCATATGTTTTTCTGCTTTAGTTTACTGATACAGTGCGTTCCACGGATGGACTGATGGGCATGCACACAGCCTCGCGCTCCTGGGAATGACCCTCCGTGGTCGGGCGGGCTGACCCTGTTCCACGGTGTGGGATTTTATTTGCTGCAGTCTGTTGGGGGTTTTTACACCTGCGTTCACGAAGGCTGTTGGTGGGCAGTTTGCCTGTAATGCCTTTATTTGGTTTTGGAGTCAGAGCGATGCTGTCTTTATGGAAAGAGTTGGAAATTACTCCATACTTTTCAATTTGTTAGGTGAGTTTGTGGACAAGTGTTATTTCTTCCTCAAATATTTGTTAGGGTTCCCCAGTGAAGGCGTCTGTGCCCGGAGTTGTCTTTATGGGAAGTTTTAAATTCACATTCAACTTCTTGATGGATATATGGTTATTTTGTCTGTTTCATCTTGAGTCATTTATCGTTTCCCTTTTTTCCTAATGATTCTGGCGAGAGATGGTTGACCTAGCTTTGGTTTCACTGATTTTCTTTTTTCTGTTTTCTGGATATTGGTTTCTGTTATTCTTACTTCCTTTTGTCTATTTACTTTGGGTTTAAAGGTTGAATTTTTTAAGGAAGAGCATGAGCTGGAGGGAGAAGGGAGAGGGAGAGAACATCTGAAGCAGACTCCCCGCTGACTAGGACGCCCGACGGACTGAGCCACTCGGGCGCCCCATTGCTTTGGGTTTAACTTGTCCTCCCTCTGTCCCAGCGCGCTCGCTCTCCTGTGCAGACATCGCGGCCCGGCCGCCGCGCCTCCCGTCCCCGCCGCGCCTCCCGTCCCCGCCGCTGACTCTTCGCAAGGTGGACCCCGCGCAGGCCGAGCCCCTGCCATCCTGTTCTTATTTTTGTTGGGCAGTCAGTTATTAAAGACGTTTAAACTGTAAGAAGAAGTCGCCCACGTTCACCCACGTGGTCGTCACGCCCTCGCCCACGCCGTAGTCGGCATTGCCCTCTGCTGCTGCTTTCCTTCTGCCTGCAGGGCTTCCTCTAACACTCTGGCCCGTGCATCTCTGGCGATGGATTTTTTAAGCTTTTAAGTGTAAAACGGGTCTTTATCACCCACCTTCCTGTTGGAAGATATTTCCAGGACGCGTGACATTCTAAGCTGATGGGTTCTTCTTTCGGCCCGTAGAGACGTTGCTTTCTCGTGGGACGTCGCTGTTCTTTGTTCCCTCTGCATGCGGTCTGTCTTCCTTTCTTGCTGCCTTTATCATTTTCTTTTTGTTACTCATTTTGAGACGTGGGATCATGATGGGTCCTGATGCGGTTTTCTTCGTGTTCCTTGTACTTGGGATCCATTGAACTTCTTAGATTTATGACTTACAGGGTCCATAAAATTTTGGAAAATTTTGGCCCTTTTTTTCTGCCCTCCCCCATCCCAAGATTCAGGGACTTAAACCATGGGAATATTATGCCCTTTGAAGTTTTCCCACAGTTTATGAATGCTCTGTCTATTAACAAAATTCTTGTTTCAAATATATTTTGCAGCTTCTCTTCCTTTGTCTTCAGGTTTCCTAATCTTTTCTTCTTTGTCTTAATCTGATGTTAATACTGTCCATATATTTTTCATCTCAGATGTTGTGATTTTTATCCCCAGATGGTTTTGGGGAAGTAGGTCTTAAAAAATATATGTACGTGATACATAGTTTATGTATACGTATATTATATATAATATATAGTTTCCTGTGTCTCTACTTAACCTTTTGAACATATGGAATGTAGTAGCTGTTTGGAGAGCCTTGTCGGTTAATTCCAACGTTCAGATCTGTCCTGAGTTTTTTTCAGTTGGCCGATTTGACTCTTCACTATAGGTCCCATTTTTCTTTGTGTGCCTGGTAATTTGTCACTGGCTGCGCGACCGGGGCCGCCGCCTCGCCGGCCGCTGGGCATTTTTATTCTGCACACGCTCCTGAGCTTGTCCTTTCCCTGCAGTTCCAGGGCGCGGAGACAGTTTGGTCGTTCTAGGTTCGGCTCTTCGCGAGCTGGGTGGGCCGAGCACTGACCGGCCTGGGCTGCTGCCAAAGCTGCGCGCCCCGTGCGGCGGGAGGGTTCGTGTTCCGGTGGACGGGGGGGCACTGGCCCAGGGATCGCTCCCCGCCTGGGTGGCTCTGCCCGGGCTCGTGCTCAGCGCTCCACGAAGGCCAGGGCGGGACCTGCGGCAGCCCCACAGCGTTCTCCGTGCCGTCCGCCACCCCCAGCGGCCTTGTCTCGTGACGCAGCTCCGGGCCTCTGTGGGCTCGGCCTGGGTGCCCTGGACGCTGGCTCTAGGCCTGACCGGGGCACTTGGGGACCCACTTCTCCTGTTGCCCGTCGGCCACAGGCCACTGCCCTTCACTGCCTCATGACGCATGGGAGAGCGACTCTGGTCTCTGTGGCCCCGTCTCGGCTGGAGAGAGGGTGGACGTTCGGGTTTTCTTTCCTGGCCTCCCTTGGCCTCCCGCTCAGTGGGAAGGACGCCTCAGCCTTCTTTTCAGCCACAGCACTGCCGGCAATGAATTGGGCCTTTGCTTCCTTCACTCTGGGTCAGGGTTGCGCGCTGGGTGGCGCGGGGATTCCATGCCCCCTTCCTGTTGGCTTATTTCACCCCGTAGAATGTCCTCCACGTCCATCGTGTTTTCGCCTGTTGCGGAATTTTATTCCGTTTTAGGATTGACCAGGACGCCACCTCAGCCTCCATGCACGCGTTGCTGGACCGTGAATGGCGTCCGTGTCTCAGCTGTGCGCCTGGCCCGTGCGAGTCCCTGCTGCGCGCCCCCAGCAGCCCACCGCCGCGCACCTGCGCGCCCCCAGCAGCCCACCGCCGCGCACCTGCGCGCCCCCAGCAGCCCACCGCCGCGCACCTGCGCGCCCCCAGCAGCCCACCGCCGCGCACCTGCGCGCCCCCAGCAGCCCACCGCCCCGCACCTGCGCGCCCCCAGCAGCCCACTGCCGCGCACCTGCGCGCCCCCAGCAGCCCACCGCCGCGCACCTGCGCGCCCCCAGCAGCCCACCGCCCCGCACCTGCGCGCCCCCAGCAGCCCACCGCCGCCCCGATGCTCCACGTCCTCGCGCCCCTGGTCGTGGTTTTTATGGAGCAGCCGTTGGAAGGGTTGTGGGGCTGTAGCTCCCTGAGGCTTCGACTCGCAAGCCGCTCACGATGACCGACATCGAGGTCCTCTTTCTGCGCCCCTTACAGACGGGGCTTGTTGGTCTGTTACTTGAGTCGGAAGCATTCTTCATGCACCCCGCGTGCGACGGGCCCCTTGTGGAACCTGTGATCGCAGGTGCTCTCTCTCAAGCCCCGCGTTGCCTTTCACTCGGTCGGTTGTGTCCTTTGAAACACCGATGTTTTTTAAGACTTTTAATTTTTCGGCATGATGGAGATATCGTTGACATTGGACTGCGTGCGGTGTGACGACGTGACACACGCACTGAGAGCACACAGGAAGGCCGGTCCCCACTCCACCCCTCGCACCATTACTCTTATTTGTTTATTTTATTATATTTTAGATCTATTCTCTCAACACCTTTTTTTTTAAAGTCAACTCTGCCCGCTGTGGGGCTTGAGCTCATGACCCCCAGATCAGCAGCCGCCGGCTCCTCACCCCGAGCCAGCCGGGGCCCCGCCACTTTCAGGGCTGTGATGCAATGTTGTTAATTGTAGTTACCGTTCTGGGCAGGAGGTCCCGGAAGTCGTCCATCGTGCGGCTGGCGGCTGGCACCTGTGCCCGACACCCCCCGCCCCCAGCCCTGCAGCCTCCATCCTGCCCTGTTTCTCCAAGCTTGGCATTCTGCGTTCCGCGTGTAGGTGAGGACACACGGTCCTCGTCCCCCTCTGACGGATCTCACGTAGCATGACGTCCTCTAAGTCCACCTGTGTTGTCACAGAAGGCAAGGTTCCCCCCTTTAACGGCTGAGTATCTCTGTATCTCCGCATGTCTCGGTGGTCAGTCAGGTTGCCCCCACGTCCTGGCCGCGGTGAGGAATGCTGCGGTGAGCGTGGGGTGCACACAGCTCGTCGAGATAGGGATTTTGTCTCCTTGGCTCTATTCCAGAATGGGAACTGCTAGACCGTGAGAGAGTTCTGTCTTTAAGTTCTTGAGGAGCCCCCACACTGCCCCCACCGCGTCGGCACAGTCTGCACGCCCACCCACAGCGCGTGGCGGTTCCCCTCGCTCCACGTCCCCGTCCACACCTGCCGTTTCTTCTCTTCTGGAGTTTAGCCATCCCAGAGCTGTGAGGTGCTAGCTCATCATGGTTGGGATTTGCATTTTCCTGATGTCGAGTGATGTTGGGCATCTGCCCAGGTGTCTGTTGGCCATCTGAATGTCTGCTCTGGAAAAACACCTAATCTAGTCAGTCCTCTGACCGTTCTTTGATTGGACTGGATCCTCCTCCTCCTCCTCCTCCTCCTCCTCCTCCTTCTTCTTCTTCTTCTTCTTCTTCATGCTTCTGAGTTATATGAGTTCCATGTATATTTTGGGTATAAATCCCTGGTAAGAGTGGCAGTTTGCCAATATTTCTTCCACTCTGTAGGGCTCCTTTTCATTTTGTTGGCTTTTTTTTTCTGTGCAGATGCCTTTCCATTTGATGTAGTTCCACTCATTTAGTTCTGCTTTTGTTCCTTGCACTGTTGATGTCATATCCAAAAAATTGTCCCCAAACCAATGATGTCAGAGAGCGTTTTCTTTCTTAGTGCAGAAGTTTCAAATTTTGATATCGTCCCATTTACTTTTGCTTTCCATCTGAGAGACCATTGACCAGTCCAGCATCCTGAGGCTTTCCCCACATGTTTTCCTCTAAGAGTTTTGTCTCTCATGTTTAGGTCTTGGATCCATTTTGAATAAATGTTTGTAAATGCTAAGGTAAGGGTGTAGCCTCAGTCTTTTCTCAGGAACCTTTGGTAAGGACTCTCTGTTAGTCGTTTGTTAACTGACTTGCTCCTTGAGAACCTAAACTAGAAAGGCTTCCAAGAGGTTGACCTCAGGCCTTGCTTCCTGAGGCCCCTGAACGCGCAGCAGGTGCGCTCGGCTCATCGCTGTCCTGGCGCGGGCTCTCCGCTCTGACCCTCGGGCACAAAGGCAGGGACTTCAGCCATGTCTGAGATGCATCCACTTGCGGCATCCTTTCATTATTTCCTCTGCTCTGGCGAACACCTCAGTGTCTCCCCCAGCTCTGTGTCCCAGACTCCCCGCCGCACACACACAGCTGGCTCATACCCTGTCCTGCTCCGGGAAGGGTCGTCACACCTGCAAACTGCCTTCACCCCTCCTCTGGGCCTCCTGCCTGCACGCCTCCTTTCTAGCTCAGACTGTGGCCTGTGTTCCCATTCGGAGTGACGACGGAGTGGACCTGGAAGGGAGGCCCCGAGGGTGGGAGGACGGGCACCTGTATGCAGGTCGGACATTCCCAGGCCCTGGATGGCCAGCACCCTGCCCTCCCGCCCGCACCCTTGCTCATACCCACAGCCTACGGGTCCAAGGGCCAGGCCAGTCTTGGGCACATTATGCCCCCTCACGTTCTCTCGGTATTTGTCCCCATTTTCCTCACCTTCCCTGAAGCCACTTCTGTCCCCAGGATCTCCCGTGTTTATCTGCCAAAGCCCAGGAAGTTCATGTAGCTTGCTGATTGTGAGTGCAAATGAGTTTGGTTTCTGCAGGACACATCTGTCGAGCACACGATGATGCTCCCTCCACAATGTGTGTAGTGATGATAAGTACGTACCTTCATTGGGCTCTTATTATGGGCTGGGCACTTTATAGGGTTCATAAGATTAACTCATGTAACTATTAAAACCAACCTAGGAGGTAGGTTATGTTAGTCCTCGTTTACATCTGAAGGAATGGAGACACGTGGTTAATTAATGCATCGTGGAGGGAAGGAGCGAGGGTTCTACCCAGGGAGAGATTTCAGAGGCTCCAGTATGGTCCCTCCCTATATTATCAGTGGATTTAAGGATTTTAGCATC